>CM052099.1:2350100-2364085 GCA_028453745.1 Agapostemon virescens
GAAAATAGCGATTTTTAATTGGCTGTAGGAGTGACGGAAGGAATATACTTGAAGGAGTAGGAAACCGTCAATGTAGGAATATTGTGATTTATTGTTCGTTGTCAGTTTGACGTTTCGTTGGGTGCGCCGCACGCGTACGGTGCAGGTAAAATAATTTAAGTGATTTGTTGCAGCCCTTTCGGGTATGCTAACTAATTTCTTATGGGGTGGAGGGGGGGGGGGGGAGGCACGTGCAATCTTAGGCGTAATACGAATACATTAACGTACAAATTTTTTATTTGTGAACTTGGGCAAATAATTCTGTAACCCAGTCAAAATATTAATGAAACCAATCGTGATCGTCTTTAATCCTTCGAGTACATTGTCCGTTTTTGCTCGTTGTTCTCAATTTGCACACGCCCATTTATCTCTATAATCACTCATTAATCATCACGCATGATTCACTACGAGTCCAACAACGATCCAGAGCAGTTCGCGTATCGTGATAACGCTTACGCTAATGGGAGCCCCACCCAGCAGAATTTTCGCGGAATAAAGGGTTGTGATTGAAAACCTTGTTCGTCGAGTTTCTAAGTGATTTTTGCCTCGTTACTGCCACAGCCCACGATGAACTTATCGATTCCCAGGCCGTCGCCGAAGATTATCTACGGAAAGTCGACGTTTCTCGTTGCTACCGTCCTGTAAATCCTGTTATGCAAATACGTTGCGTTTGTTAATTCTGTGTTTCATCCGGCGCGTCAGTCGAATTGACGAGGGGTGGAAATGGCAGATAAAGGGCCAATTGGTGATCCTACGCTGTATAATCAAAGCCTGTTCTCGCAATCTTCCTCCGTTCCATAGCCATCAACTAGATCTACTATAAATACCCTTTTTACACGAACCTTCATTCAAAGTATATCGCTCTGCACTTATCTCTTCAATTTTTCTATTCTTTGTTACTATTTCGTGTCTAATATTGTTATTTGTTATGGTCAAACTGCAAATAATAAAGATTAGACTTTCGGTCATAAAATTGTTAATGCAAGTTAACAATGAAATGTAACATGAACTAATTACAAACGAATTTAGGATAGGTCATAATCTATGGAAATAACGCAAGTTACAATATACAACAAATAATAATCGATAACGATAGAAAATGGCTGGTCGGGCACGTTATGTGGAATCGATGCTCGAATGTTTAAAAGGGAAAATAACGGTCGGCAACGTCGCATGAGAATCTAGTGCAAAATGGTTCATCGTTTTCCCCATCTACAGTTCAGAAGATTCAACGCCGCGGTCTTTGATGTGCTGCGGTTTTTGTTTATCCGTTTCGTTCGCCTAATGAGCGCTTTCCCCTTACCAGTCTCCTTTTCTACGCGACTGCACCACCGAAAAGTCATCATGTAGAAGCATAATGAATTTTTCTTACCCCTTGTGTATCCTCGTTCTCGGGCTGACCGGACTATTTCCGGCGCTCCACTTTATTTGTGTGGCGAGCAATGTCGTGGACGGACTTAGCCGAAAAATGAGCCAGCATACCAGAGTTTCGTAGACTTTCACTGACTTCGTGTAAAAGCAGAGAGACTAATACATGAGACGAAGAACGTCGCGTATTGTTGTTCTATTTTGATCTATTTCAATAGAAAGTATGTGTTACGCCGTGTTACTTTGTTGTTCGTTTACGAATTTTAAATATTTTCTTTTTATTTAACCCTTTTAGTGCCGAACGACGATATATCGTTGCGTATCCGATGACGCCTTACTATTCACATTGCGAGCGAACTCTATCTCCAAAGAAATTCATAAAACCTTATAAATAGTTTAATTTCGTATGCAAACGAATTTAAAAAATTGTTTTTGGGTTTAACTTGTTAGAAAATAAGGTTCGCTCTATGAAGGTTCTCGGGTACGTGCCGTGGGGTTCTAAACTTTAGCAAATTCGTTAAATTGGTCCGGTATTCTTCGCATAGTTGCGTCAAGTCCGCGAACGCGATTGCTACGGATTGCTTGAATTGCGTAGATTGAAATGAGCCGTTTATTTTGAAAGTGGCCTAAGTCCATTTATACTTAAATTAAGATATTTATCATTGATAATGTCAGAAGGCAGTGATGAAGGTAATTTTAATTAATTAGTATTTAACAAGTTAACCTCAGTTTTTGTATACAGTAATCAGTATACGTTTAATTAATGCAGTTAAACAAAGTTTACGTGTTATACATATTAGGTACTTACAATTAAATATAAAACTTAAAATTTAATATTAAATTTTAGAAATTATGTCACCCATGGGGAAGAACAAAACAACAAGACCATTTAGTTCAGATAGTGAAGAAGAATTAGTAACTAATGATTTAAAAGAAAATCGAAAAAGAAAGAGAATTATAGAACAAAATTCGCCTTCAGGGGATGAAGATACAGATAACAATGGAGAAAAGATTGATGAAACATACATCCAAAAAGTGCGAAAGATTAAACGGAATTCAGGAAAAAGATATTGTACTCAAACCGGAAATATTGTACCTTCAAAAGTTTTCCAAAACAAAGATTGCCATTGTCGAAAAGCTTGCATGAAAAATTACGAAGAAGAAAAAAGAAAGAATATTTTTGAGAAGTTTTGGTATTTGGGAGATTTTAATAAACAAAATATATTGCTTTACGAAGCTATCGAGCTCAAAATGGTGAAACGAAGACGTCAAAATAACGGAAAAGGTTCGCCAAGAAATTGGAGTTTTAGGTATTTATTCTTCTTAACTTATTCGTTAAGAAGTTATCGAAGCTAAAAGTTCTCTGAATTATTTCGGTTTCTCGGCAAGTGTTCCGGAGTACCTACGTTACAACAAGTGTTCAAACGGTCCTCCATTGAAGTCCAAACGAATAAGTTTAGGGCATAAGTATGTTAGTACTTTTATGTAGAGCACAAGAAACTGCATCGATTGGTGCAGTAAAAAATATAGGTTTCTATTTAAAAAAAATATGCAGTTGCATTTTTCTGATGCACCGATGCACAAAAGTGCATAAAATTAGTTGCATATTATGCACCGCCTGATACCATTTAACTTCTACTTATAACATTTTCTTCTATTCTCAACCATTTAGGAGGTACAGCCTGTTCCAGTTGCGTGGGACACCCTGTATATCACCGGAACATCATGATTTCTTCAAATCCCTTTCACACACACAAAATGTAGATGAGTAGTAAATTGTTTTGTAATTTATGTTTGTACAAAATGTTTTGAATCGCATAAATTATGTTTTTGAAATGTTGTAAAGATATGTAAAATAAAATGAGTATTGTTTTTTTTTAATTTGAAGCATCTTAAATTATGTTGAATGGACTTGGGTTCCTTCAAATTTTATAACGAATCTGGTTGTTAAATTTGAAAGTGGCCTAATTCCATTCTTGGTAAGAAAACGCATATTATTCAATTAATAATTACCATTATTTTAATAGAAACTATAAATTTAACACCTTTAGATACACTTAAGCAGTATGACTCATTAGTATTCTGTACGTATATTTTTAATTGCATTGAAACACAAACACTTAAATATCTCAATTTAAGTATAAATGGACTTAGGCCACTTTCCAAATAAACGGCTCAAATGATGCGCTGGCGTTTGTAACGGTAACTGTTCAGGCATCTGCATTGTATACGGATATACATGTAATTATCGTTTGATCCACAATTATAAAAAAAATTATTTTTCGAGAAAGGGTAATTGTTTGAATCTAAATGTTCAATTCGTCTAAAATTAAATTCTTAATTTAATAATTACAAATAGAAGTATACAACCTATCGTTTTGCGTGAAGGTTACGCGATAAAACAAATCTTTATTGACATACAGCCAAAATTTCAAGTCGATCGGTGCACATTGAAATGAAATTTCAGATAACTTAATTATAATGTTTCTTAAACATATTATGCACATACTTTAACTTTAACTTTTAACACTCCAATGGCTCCTCTGAGTCGACACAAAAACTTGCTATACCATTATTTCAATCACCTATTACATTACCATATTTGCAATTAAGAAATCGATAAAAATTTAAGTATTTTACGTACGAAGAAAAGTAATAAATTTTATATGCACGAAAGGAAATGAACTATGCACAACGATTGTTGGAATTAAAATTGCTCAAAGTGGAAAGGGTTAGTAATTATTACGTGTACAAATAAGTCTCCGCTGCTTTTCATCTTAAATTGGGCATTTATTGCGAAAGAACGGTACCTCATGTTTTATTCAAAGCATTGTCCATTGCTGGCCACTTCGTTTTCCTATCTTCCTGGCAGCTTCCGGATACCACGTCGGAAGAACGCTTCATCTTTTGACGCTATCCATGAATCGACCCAATTTTTGGTATCTTTATATGACGTGAAGTACTGCTCAGACAGACTATGCTGACCATGTTGAACTCATTGATCGAAATAAGTAGTAATCCGAAGGAGCAATGTTTGGTAAATACAGTGCGTGGGGTAAAACTTCGCAATTAAGTGTTTCTAAGTAGGTTTTGACTGATGCCTGGCAAGCAGCATTTCACAAGTGGAAAATCGGCATTCAATGTTTCTCGTCGTTGATTCATAAGGAACCCAATTTCCTTGCTTTTCAGTCATTCCAGATGATTTTAAACGATCTAAAAACGCCCGTTGAGTCATTGATAACGCAAATGCAAGTTCTTCTTGCGGTTGGCACGAATCTTCATTTAATAATGCTTCCAATTCCGCATCTTCGTACACTTTCAGCCTTCTATTACGTTCTTTGTCTTCGACATCAAATTCACCGTTCTCAAACTTTTGAAACCACTCGCGACAACTTCTCTCGCTTAATGCAGCCTTACCATATGCTTCTACGAGCAATCGATGCGCCTCAGCTGCAGATTTCTTCAAATTAAAGAAGTGAATCAGAACTTCCTGTCAATGACGTTTATTCGGCTCGAAGCTCCACTCTTTCAGACGAAAAAAAAATATACCACATTGCTCACAATTGCTAATATTTCGAGATTATGTTGTGCAACCTTACGATATGACACTTCATCCGACAGTAACCGCCATAACTTACTGGTTGCACTATCTGATTTCAAACGGCGGAGACTTATTTATACTTGTCATATTGTAGGAATCACACTCGTGTTGGCGATTCTAAATGAAGTCGAACAAATATAAATATTATGCCTTTCTTTTTGGATGAAATCAAATGTTGTTCATTTGGAATCAATATTTAAGCATTGAAGTATATGTAGCAGTACATAAGATATGAATTATCTTTTCTTTTCTGTTACATTTTTAGAGATGAAGATGTCATAGTAACTTTAGTTACAATTGGAATTGTACGGCAAGTGGTTAAGACCTTTGAAAGTCAACAAAGATTTATGATAATAGTATTATGGATTTATATACTGTAACAATTTTTTCTCACACTTCTTCAGGTGTAGCCGGATCTTTTTTATAAACAATGTCTTTCAAGAATCCCTACCTATCAAAATTCACAGATGTCAAGTCTGGCGAACGAACTGGTCACAATATGAGAAGAAATATTACTCAAACCTTAATAAAAAGATTGCAGCATTGCATTGATATCAATGACTATCACTTTGTACATCTTCTGTAAGTTTATTTCATCTGACACTAGCCGCTATAACTTACTGGTTGCACCATCTGATTTCAAACGGCGGAAACTTATTTATACTCCCAATATGTTTTTTTATTAAAAAAAACTTCGTATAGTCTATTTTGGATCGTTACATACGTTTCAAGGACGTCTGGATATCGTCCATGTCTTCTCTATGTATACGCCCTCGTTATATTATGAACTCATTCTAGGAAGGTTCCACTTAGAAATTCGGGTGTCCTCAAGACATCCTTTATTGGACATTTTCGGAATGTTCGAAAATAACATTTTCTGTTATTTTCACGCGGTGCCGAGAATTTTATTGTTTCATTTGGTTCTGCGATCAATTGAACGTATTAAAATGTACAGATTGAAATCAAATATACTAAAGAAAAATTGAAATAATTGGTAATCGAACCTGCGACAGGTTGGGTTCCAGGATCTGCCATTTACAAGCACGGCTATTTGCTACGATATTGCTACGTTCAAACGTTCCAAATTTTCAAGTCATCAATTTTTATACAATAAAGTAACGCGTAGCTGCAGCACAAACATGTACATACTGCAATTATTACATTTTACATTATTACTGTTCTTATTACCTTTATTATTATTTCAACCTTACGATATGACGTCTTACATCCGACACTAGCCGCCATAACTAATTGGTTGCACTATTCGATTTTAAGCAATGGAGACTGGAAGGATAAGCGCTGGGCGAATTTTTATGACAAGAGGTCGTATTGTTATCCTGGACCTTGGTTCTTTGACTTTAGATTCTAAACCCTTTCACTATGGGAATGCCGTTACTGAACGGAAAATCGTACCAGAAATATGCATAGTGCGCGTGGTTTCTGTATGTACGTTTTTCTAAGTCTTAAATAAAAACTGTGCTGAATAAAACGAGAACAATTTTAAGAAGTGATTAATCCACTATGTCAATGAAATCAACAAAAGAATATTGTCATCGACTATAGATGGCACTTGTATACGCATCATTTGGATGTCGCATATATGCGTCACTCTGAGCTAAAGGGTTAAGGCTACGATGTGGGTCTGTCACTGCCACATCTGGCAACCATTATCGGCCGACCCAAGGTACAGGGGCTGCACCTTCTTCGACTCGAGGCAACCCTTAGGTCATAAAACGTCGAAGGCTGTACAAGTGACCACTTTAACTACGCTTTTCGAGGCGATCGGGTTTTTCCACCAGTTAACTACATTGTTTGCAGATGTGGGTGCATTTCCTGGTTCGGCAAATTTGGTCACCCCTGGAAATGCCTCAAGCATCTCCACTATCTGTCCCCGATTGTCTTCACTTGTACAGCCCCCCAGCAAATCATAGGGCCCAGTAAATATTCGTAGATTTTCGTTGGTCCATCCACTCCTTCAGAGAGAAGGAGTGATCAACGGAAAGAATAGGGACAAGCCTTTATCAGGACGAACTCGCGGCTGTCTCGAGATAGTTACTTATATAGACAATAGTTAAACATATAGTTACACATATAGACACATAAATAGACAAGACTTTGTCACGTTTCGTGATATACATCGTACTTTGTACATCGCGATAGCCTCAGTCAGTACATCTATTCTCGTGAACATTGTTATAAATGGTGTCCCAAAATTAACGCAAGGTTTGAATTAAATAGAAAACACAGTTTTTAGTCTTTATATCAATATTTTTTCATTGAATCATACAGTACATAGGATAGGGTTATTTATGGAATAACACATCGGGCAAATTACCTCCACGGGTTTGTTGGCACATACGCACTCTTTTGTCGAAATTTTTGTGGCTGAATTTCGTTGATGCAGCGTTTAATTTCCTCTTGTAATGTACGGGTGGTTGTGAGCTTGTTGACATATACCTTTGACTTCAAATAACCCCATAAGAAGAAATCTAATGGTGTTAAATCGCACGATCTAGGGGGCCAATTCTGATCACCGAAACGAGAGAGTACACGACCAGGAAATGTCTCATGCAGTAATTGACTGGCTGTATGGCATGTGGCACCGTCTTGTTGAAACCACATATTGGCCACATCAATAGCATCCAATTTCAGCAGAAAGAACTGTGTTATCATGTCGCGATATCGAGCACCAGTAACAGTTACTGCTTGATCAGCCTCATTTTCAAAAAAGTATGGTCCAATGATGCCTCCAGCCCAAAATCCGCACCAAACAGTGACACGTTGTGGGTGTATTTGTTGTTCGACAATCACATGCGGGTTCTCCGAACCCCAAACACGACAATTTTAGCGATTAACAAAGCCATAAAGGTGAAAATGTGCTCCATCGCGTAGGATGATTTTGCTCGAAAAATCAGCATCCACTTGTTGGTGTTCAATAATCCATTCCACGAACTCTCTTCGCTGTTCATGGTCATTAGGCTTCAGTTGTTGTGTTAATTGAATTTTGTAAGCATGGAGACACAGATCTTTTGTGAGTATACGCTTTAGAGAGCTTCTTAAAATTTGCAATTCTTGTTGTATCGTATAACGCTCCATTTTTACTAACCCTAAACTCTTAGCTGTCAAATTGTTGTTTTTTCAGGTTTGCATTAATTTTGGGGCACCTTTTATATAGGAAGGTGGTCCTTCGAAAAGGTAGTTAATCATTAAAATTAGTCGGCACACCACGTCCAAAGTCTGACAGATTGAAAAATCCATCACAGACCGCAACAGAGACTTATTTGTACTTCTAATAATAATGCAATTGATTATGCTCAAGCCACTGTAGTGGCGACTCGTGTCTAACAGGTTAAGGGCAGCGTATATACGAATCGAAGGCTGATCAGTTCCTAGCGAGAAAGTCGTCCATTTGTCCATCTGTTGACGAGAGTAGGAGGTAATCGCCACAAATAGAATATCGCTGCGAGTGTGATATCGTTCCGAGGAAAGAGTTCACGTTTTACCAATGGCTAATTTATAAGTAACTTGATTTCTGAACTGTAACTCCGAATTCGGGTATTATCGCGTTCAACTCATTCTTTTCCTGGCCATTCATTGCCCCCTCCGGTTTCCTGGTCCGATTGCAACGAATATTTAAGGGTGATACGGTACTCGTCGACTTCCTTTTCAAACCCGACGTTCCCATTTCTCTGAGCGCGTACCGATACACGCGGCGCCGGTGTCGAATAGACGTTCGCGGAATAATAGTTCGACGCCGTTGCTGCTTTTACCTCCTGAGAATTTGGATTTCTTGCTTGGCGCGTGCCGCCCACAACCTCTTTGTTTCGTGATCGATCGCCGGCCGGACTGGCGACGACCGTGCAAACGGTCCCAGTGAATAAGAATAATGTAGGGACACGGCTACAGAGGGAAACGCTGATACTCGGCCGGGCTTTCATTCGTTGATTCTGGACCGTAACGTTGACGGACACGGAATTAGCTTCCCACAAGATCGAGATATCCCATTTGGAACACTGTTCGATTATAAGCAATGTATTGATCAAAAAAACGTGTAAACATGTGCGTATAGAAATTATGAATATATAAACAAGTTTCTATGCTATGAAATTGATTATTGTAATAAATGACATTGGCGACGACGGAAATGGTGCAATGGTGGAAGAGAGAAAACGAAGGGGTAGCGTTGGGTCTTGGGTCTGCTAGAGGACTCCTCGACAATGCTGAGCGGCCTTGCCTTGGACGCTGAGATGTCGGAGAACGAGGTATAAGTATAGGCGTATACAAAATAGACTATAGGAAGCTTTTTTTAAGTGAAAAACATACTACTTTTAATTTTATTGGTTTTCTTATTTAATTATCATGCATCGTCTATGACAAGTATGTGTGAAAGATGATATCTGTGAAATCGACAACGTTTACAGACATCAATTCGAACATCCAAATTTTCGATGACATTTTGGTATATTTGCACGTTTAATTCACCAATTTCATTTCTAATGTTGTTTTTCAGGTCATGAATTGTTGCTGGTTTGTTGGAATAAAGTTTGTTTTTCAAATAACCCCAAAGAAACAAGTCCAATGGGGTGAAATCACACAAACAAGTTGGTCAATTTGTATCGCCATTCCTTGAAATCAATCGACCATTGAATTTCGATCGCAATAAAGTGATGTTTTTACGCGTTACGACGGGTATTTTCTTATTGAACACGGTTTGCAAAATAAAGTTTGACAACTTTAACAAGTTCTTCGATCGTATACAACTCCGTTGTTAAAATTGTCTACTATTGTAGGTTAGAAATAGAAAAAGGTGACAAGAAACAAAAATGGCGTTTAACTGAATCGGATCAGGTAGTAATGATAAAGAGCGACCATTTGTCCATCTGTTGGCGAACGTAAGAGGTAGACTCAGCACAATGTTGTAACTGGGATGTATAAACAATTTGAAGCAGTTCTTTTCAGAATCTTTTCAATACCTACATTGAAATTACTTCGAGTACAAAGGATTAATATTCACAAAAGAAATAGAGAGTTATATTTTGATTTGAAAGAAGTGCATTTCCGACTGTTTAAAATCTTCATAGATAAAGTTTATAGTAAACTTCATAGTACTGTTTCAAATTTTCGTAGTATCCCAAACATTAGTGTTCATTTCTACTTTTCATACTGCGATTCTTTTGGTTCATTTTGCGTGGCCACCTCTGGTCATAAATCACTGAATATTTGAAAAATGTTTGTTATTCGTATCAGGGCGCAGCGTTTGTTTCTCGATAAATGTTGCACAAAATTGGAGGAATTTTTAAGCATCGTGTAAGTACGTCTATGTATAACTGGAAACGAGATGGAGCTTAATATTCGCAACTAATATAGAAGGCGGAGAATATTACGGCTGGCGAAATTGGATGAAATTTACTTTGACGCGATCTTAGAGGAGCCGATTCATTGGCCCGAATATCTCCGGCCTAATTCGTGACATCCCATAGAAGATGAGGGTCAACCTTTCTCGAGAATTTGTGTTTGGAATTCGAATGTCGATCTTGCATTTACATGCGCGTCCCTCAAACTTTAATTAAATATTTCTTTAGCCTGCGATAATATTACAGGAAACAGTGAACGATGAATTTTAATAATAAAAGTTAGAAGATTTAAAACGAATTCAGACTAATTGTTAAACGGATGATTTTCACGCAATCGTGCGAGTTTCACCCTTTGCACTCGAATGATGACTCCGAGGCAACACTAAAAATTGACACACCATCGTGTATAATGGTAAATGATTCAGCTACTATGAATTGAATTGCAAAAAAATTTAATTGTTGCGAGAACGAGTAATAGTAAAAGAACCTATATCTATAAGATAAAATAGATCAGGTAGAATGAAAATATTCTAGGTCAGAAGGAATGTCTTGGTTTTCGAGTTAAAACAGCTTCGAGTGCAAAGGGTTAACACCGGAAATACTGAACGAGACAAAATGATTTGTTTTTAATATTTTCTGTTTAATTATTGGAATCATAAAAATCGTTCACCCAAGAAGTTTTTATCAACATTTTCACTGCCCAGACCATTAGTGTCCTGCGGATTATCAACCCTACATATACCACCATCTGTCAAAATGGCCGGTTCCACATTTTTTATTTTAAATTACTAAGGAATTATCTTTAGTGCAGCTTATATTATAATAAGAACCGAAGAAAGTTTAACACGTCAACACTAGAACTATCGAGTCAGTTAAAATGACTGGTTCATTGACTTTTTCATTTACAATTATTGAAGTTATAAAAACATTTTCACCAGAAAGTTTCGAATGAATTTCTTCATTGAAGCGGACATTACGATAAACATTGTACAACATTTGAACGAATGGAATTTTGTCATTATTACAAAGCAATATACATCGGTCGGATTTATTACTCGGTAGTTCTAGTGTTAAACGCTATTCCCAAGGGATTGACGGTATCAAGTTTATACAATAATATTGTGAGATCAGGACCCCCCAGACCAAAAAGACGTTAGGAAATTGGGAAAGAGGGGAGGGCCCCGTGGTTCAGTGAGGCAGTCGATCGGCTGTGGCCAGAAAGTCCTGGATTCGATTTCCGGTCCAGTGCCGTCGATTTTTCTGCGATACTACTATATGTTACATGTAATTCATACAATATTAAAAAATATCCACACTATTTCAATAGATTTAATTAAAACAGAAGAGCAGAAATGGGGTAAGCAATCCTTTAGTTTATGCACAGTTGCATCTTTTCATTTAAAGTGTTTGGCGGCGACTGAAAATGTTGAGTTGGGAAGAGAAAAGGAAGGGAGCGTTTCGTCCGGTGCTGCTAGAGGAGGAGGAGAGAAAGATTACCTAGCAGGCCCAGACTTAGACGCTGGGAATATCGAAAGGCGGTTAACCTCTTAGGCACGGTTGAATTTTGTGCGGGGCAGTTTCTCTGTACGGCAGAGAACATTGGAATGAAGTTTTTGATAAGTAAATTATAATTCTTCTTAAAGATATGATGCATATACTTTAACTTTAATAATTTTGGAATCAGGTTTTCCATAACTAAATTGTAATTTTTCAAAAAGATATGATGCATATATTTTAACATTAATAATTTACGGTAATAATTAATAATAGAATTGTATGGTGCTCAAGCCACACAAGAGATAATATAAGAGGTTAAGGCCGGTATATATTGGATAGTCAGCAAAGTATTCAGAGATTTATTTAGATTTATTTTACATTTATTTGTTATTTTTTGATTGAATGTCTCTTTTATTTAAAATGAATTTTATTCACACATATATTGGGCATTATTATCTATGACCTTTTGCCATTTTTGACGTAGGGCCATATCCCATCGGAATAAAACTTCCGTGGTTTGTCGGCTAAAAACTTGGCCAAGTGATTTTCACAGTTCATTTTTGAATCCAATTTTTTACCATCAAGCTAGTTTTGCAGAAATCGAAACAAACGATAATCTGATGGTGCAACACCTGATGAAATACAACACCTTTTCTGTTGATCAATTCTGGTCTGTTTTTTCCTTCAATCGATTGCTGAAAGATTAAAATCAATTGTTGGACCAGGCGGTAGCACTTCATGATGGACAATTCCATTCTAATCCCACCAAACTCACAGCATCACCTTTCTTGGCGTCAATCCTGATTTTGTCGTTTGTGATGATTTACTGGCATTTGTCCACGATTGATTTTTTTCGCATATTGTGTCGTATGTGATCCATTTTTCATTAATGGTTTGATTTCATTACGTTTGAGCAATGATTCGCAAATGGAAGCTCGATCCATCACATTATTCTCTGTTAAATCATGAAGCATCCAGATATCGAGTTTCTTTTTATATCCAGCTTTCTGCAAATGATACAAAGCGATGTATCATCGATATGATAAAATGATACAAATTCCCTAGCAATCTCATGACAGCTTCTATGCTAATCTTGCTCAATCATTTACATTATTTCATCGACTTTTTCAGTGACTAGTCGACCAGATCGAAGTGCATCTTTAATATCGAAATTCCCAGAATAGAAGCGAGCAAACCATCTACATGCTGTTACATTTGATACGTAATCACCACAAATGTAAACATCACCAATTTTTTCCCGGGCTTGTACAGCGTTTTTGCCTTTTTCTTAGTTAAATTGCAAAACAGCGAATTCTTTCAGAAATTTCACTCATTTTTACACTAATGTTACTTTTGACAAAATTCACGAGATACAAAACTGTCTGCATGAAAATTGTAGACTAAAGTGTCGGTTCTCCAATCCGCGTCAGTATGACGCAATCTGATTAGTGTTGCCCGAAATACGACACCAAACCACAACTATTGAAAAAAACTCTCAATATTTTCCCAAGTATCCAATATACAGGGTGGTTGAAAAAAATAAGTCGAAAATATAGAATAAAAATTTTTCGTTTGAACTTTGTTTTCGAGAAAATCGACTTTGAATTTTCTCAAAGTACGCGTGCACTTGATCATGTCTCGTTATAACGGATCTCACTGTAGATCGTTGTCTCGATGGGACACGTAAATTACGAAGTAATCACAAAGTTTATTATTACAAAAATTGCTGAAAATGTTGCCCATTCTGCCGAACACATACTTCTGCTCTTCTAATTAAACTTCTATGAACACTTTCTAACGTATTCGATTGTTTTAAAGTCGATTGTTTTAAATTCAAAGTCGATTTTCTCGAAAACAAAGCCTCCAACGAAAAATTTTTATTTTATATTTTCGATTTATTTTTCCATGTAGAATCACCCCCTTTTCACTTGTACCACCAGTTACCAACCACCCTGTATATGAATGGAAGGCGGATCAGATACTAGCGAGAAAGTCGTCTAATTGTCCCTCTGTTGGCGATTGTAGGAGGCAAAGCGCCGTCGCAAATGTAATCAAAATGACGTGAAAACCTAAATAAGATTGCTCCGCGTTTAACGTGTTAAATAAATGTGGGAACTTAAAAAAAA
>CM052099.1:2364485-2388743 GCA_028453745.1 Agapostemon virescens
CTTGAGTAGTTCTGGTCCCACATAGATTTGTCCTTGCCGTGTCGCAACAAGATCGAACGTGTTAATAATCTTCTTTAATCCCTTAACTTGTATGCTCAAGTTAATTCGAGCGCGCTAAACACGCCAAACTGTGAACACTCGAGATAATTCGAGCGGTGTTGTATTTTATGCTGCTATAATTTTTCACACTCGAATATAATCGAGAATTGAAAATAACAATGTGAAAGCAAAGAAAAAAAATCGTTTTATTGATATTTATCATTTACATGGGATTGTAAGCTATAACACTTATTTATTCAAGAATAAAATATAGCCATTTTTCATGGAACAAAAGCGTAGTATATCAAAATTCTCCACCAAAAGAAAATTTTGATTATTTTTGAATTTTTAAAATTTCTAAATTGTGTTTTTTACATTTAAAAAATTGATTTTTTTGGCCAGTTTAAAAAAAAAACTGTGCGTTAAGGTGTTAATGTAGCACATATTTTAACCCTTTGCACTCGAAGCTGTTTTAACTAGGAAACCAAAGCATTTCTTCTGACCTAGGATACTTTCATTCCACATGAATTATTTTAGCTTATTTATATGGGATTTTTCACTGTTACTCGTCCTTATATAAATTAAACTTTTATAAATTTCTTAGATACAAAGAAAGCAATGTGAAAATTATTTGAAATAATAGCGTGGCAATTATTCGTGGCGCTTCGGAGTCGTCACTCGAGTGTTAAGGGTTAATAACAGTCGTGATGAATCCGAATAAATCCGATCATATCGCAGAAATATTAGTTAGCTTTAGCGTTCAATGGTTTCAGCGTCAAGTGTTGACAACCTTTTAAAAATTGAACGTGTTCGTATACCTTTTGGAACTACTGTGTGATTGAGAATCGATTAACAATTGCTTTTCGTACACGCGGATTCACTTTATACGTGTTCTGACTACAGTCTAGCCCGAGCTAACACGAGTCTAGTAATATTTCACATAGCTGCGCGACGTTTTAATTGGTAAAACCTTGAGTGTGAGAAATTCAATAGAATCCGGCGGCTCGAGGTGTTCGTTTGACTGCCCATTAAAAATGTTTGTCGGGTTAATGAATCAAGATCTCAGCCGGTTTCGGGTCCTCTTCTAATTTTCACCGACAACTAATAAACGTCGACGCGTAGCGCTCCACTTTTTCATTTCAATTCCAATATCTGCCTCTACGTATGCTTGTATAATGCAAATGTGGACACATAAAACTTTGGAAAACCACGTTCCTCTGATTTCGGCGGAAAACCGGATGGGAAAAATATCACTATCCTCATATGACTTTTTCATAATACAAAATTCTGCTTGGCTGCACTGAAGAAATTTCATCTCGCTCGAAGGTTTTCAATGAAAATTCATTTCCGTTCTTCCACTTGTCGTGAATTGCCTATTCACAACGAATATTTCATCGAAACACGGCTCGAAAAAGAATGTTAATTCGAATTATAGTTGCTCGCTGGGACATCACAAAACAGATATTGATTATGATTCTATCACGCGGCGTTCAAATTCTCACGAGAATCAGCCAGAGAAGTAATATCTTCACAACTCGCCCGGATTCACCATAGTACTTTAAATACTTTTTCTTAAAAAGGCCATAAAGACATATCGTCTAATATGTACCTTTTTATTTAATAAAAATACCGATTTAACTGTGAATTCTTCTCTGTTCAAGACAAACGAAAAAAAAAATGGTTATCGGTCGTTTAACCCTTTGCACTCCAAGCAATTTTAATTCCTAACTCGAGACATTTCTTGGCTTTAGAATAATTCTATTATACGTGGTTCATTTTCTTTCGCGCATAGCAAATTTGTTACTATCGATCGTACGTGAGACACTTCCATTTTTATTTACTTCTCAAACACAAATATTGTAATGTAAAAATTGTTTTGAATAGTGGTCTGACAATTTTTAATGTCGCCTCAGAGGAGCCATTGGAGTGCTACGGGTTAAAACAATTAACGTCAAATTCGATTAGCGCGCGTAATCAAAATGATTGACGAATGAATTATCCTTAAAAATAGAACAAAATGTTGCTAAAAAAGGTTGAAGTAATCATAAATTTTCTAATCAAATATAAAACTTATCGCCGATAGTTTTTACTGCAGTTAACCATTTAATCCATTTAAACCATGTAATCAATATTTAAGCGTTAAAACTAATATAGCTGTATAAAAAATATAAATTATCTCTTTTGTAATATTTTTAATGATGAAGATGCTAGAATAACTGTGAAGCCAAAAAAAGGTACCTCAAGGGATTAATTACCGTGTAATTATTTATCGACTCTTCGTTCGAATAAAGAAAATTGAATACAAAAACTTTAATACAAAAAATTTAAAATAAATGTTTTTGCTCCATATTAAATCGATAAAATGTCGCGGAAGTGTATAAATCAGCCGGACTGTTTTATTATATTTATGACAAAATTATTATTAAGCATTTCCTCCATAATTTTCTTTATTAAGCATTTCTACAACGAAATGTGAATATAACTCGTATTTTTATAATTTTTTATAATGATTGGCACCCAAAAAGACAAAAAAAAATGTATGTAATTAAGCATAGTAAGCAAAGACATACTTGAGTAGTACCAATGTCGACTACGCATAGCGACGGCCCTGGCGAGTCGAGAAAAGGCTGCAATGGTCGTCTGGCGCGAACGCATCGCGCACAAGCTGTCAATGAATATTTTCTGATCCTTCTCGTATATTAAGAGAAGCAAATACTTTTCGTGAATGGTTTCTTTACCAGAAATGTCTGTAGAATGCATTCCTGTATAGTAAATTCCTGCTAGATAAAGGATTTTTGACATAAATACAAAAATAGAGCGTATAAAGAACCCGCGTCGGCACATTTTCAAACTTTAACAATCATTTACAACTATTAGGGAGTACATAAAAATATAATTGGCTATATGGATGTGTAGAGGAGAGTCCCCTCTATCTCCTGACTCAAAGTTGAACTTTCTCGCGTGTTTAGTTTTTGCGTACCACGTCATTTTTTATCAAAATCATGCATTTTTACAAAAATCAAAATTTTTCGAAAACGTTGGGTGATGGAGCAATTCTACTTGCGGATTTGGTTTTAGGATGACAGAGTGTATAAGAATCACTCAACAGGTATTGCAAAACTCGAAAAAAGTTTGATTTTGTTGGACAGTGTTATCAATATTTTGAAATTCATTAAAACGCAAACCCTTAAATATCTCAAGTTTAACATAAATGGACTTGTGCCATTTTCAAAACAAACGGCTGACATAATCTACAGATCGTTTTCTCAAACAAGATCCAGAACTTACCTTTTAATTAGAATTTCAATTCTGGATGCACTGAAATTCATGAATGATCTCAAAACTTGAAATGTTAACAAAACGAAATGAAAAAACGGAACGATTTAACAAAACTAGAAATAAAAATTCGTTCACATAATCTTTCGTCTTCGTGAGTAATTGTTTCTTTACCATCGATGCATCTGAGTAACCTACGTTATTATCGATTCCTTATTATCAACATATCTCGTATGTTGCTTATAAATGAAAGAAAACAAACAAAATAATACTTTTTTGCATACATCTAATATATATCATAGAGGTTATAATGATACAGTGAATTCCGTTTAATTAGGGCCCCGACTAATCAGGACAGTCGGTTATTTAGGACAAACGTTGCGAACGGAAACAAAGGCTACAATACAATACTATTGGAACAGCCATTTAATTACGCCTAAAGCTTCAGTCTCGTTGTGTCCAAATCAGCGAAATTCACTGTACTTCGCGATACAAATTAACAATTAAAGGCGAAGAAATGAACCTTTCAGGTGGCATATTTTCTAACATTCATACGGTATATGCTCGTTACGTATGTATGTATGTATGTATTGCCCATCGGTAGCTATATACTTTTCCCATTTCTTTGACAATTTGTGGATGACGTTCCAAAAAACCTGTTCCTCTTTTGAGGCAAACCAGTTGTCGAGCCATTTTTGTACATTTTTGTAAGATGTAAAGTGCTCGATCGAAACATACTTGTACACCTGTCCCTTTGAATGTAACATCTTGCAAAGAAGAATCGAGGGTGACCATCCTTTACGATACTGAACATATTTTCCTCACAGTACTAGATTGTACATCGAAGTTTGCAAACTATCAGGTATGTAAATACGAAACCGGAACTTTTGTATAGAAAATACACGTTTAATACATACAAAAATACATGACACTCTTCAGTACTGATCAATACTCTTCATTGTTTTTCGATTTCTGTCGTTGCTCTTAGTTTTTCTTTGTTGATCTTTCTTGCTCTTCGTTGCTATTTGTTTCTCTTCGATGCTATTCGACATTGATTGTTGAAATTTGTTGCATTCGATACTGTGGATACTGTGGATGTCGTGCCAAAAAAACTGTTCCTCTTTTGAGGGAAACTAGTCATCGAGCCATTTTTGTACATTTTCGTAAGATGCGGAGCGCTGCTCAGCAAGTGTGTGTCCCATCGATGCAAATAAGTAATAATCGGATGGAACCAAGTCTGATAAGTAAGTTGGATGCGAAAGAAATTCTCAAATAAACGCCTCGATCATTTCCTTGACCGGTTTTTCTGTGTACGATGCTGCTGATTATTATGAAGCAAAATCAGTTTGTGTTGTCTTTTTTTATATTCCGGTCGCCTTCTGGATCTTTCCCATGGTTTTCAAACGTATGGAGACGGTTTCTCGTGTCGCATTTAATTGATCCGTGAGTTGTTGCGCTTGAGCATCATTCTCATGCAACGATGCTTGCAATTCCCTGTATTCAAACTTTTTCGGTGGTCTTCCATGTTCTTCGTTTCTCACGTCAAAATCTGTGATTTGCCAAGAGCATGCTCACCGCAAGCTTTGACAAACATTCGATGCGATTTTGCAAGAGTTTTCTTCAAATGGTAACGGAAAATCAATGCTGTCCGCAAATCATAGTTTGCAGAAAAATTATGCCGTTGTATGAAACTTGTATGATTGTGAGTTGAAAATCTTGATGAGCTGTCAAAACAAGAAAATGGCGACAATGACGCGTTCGACGGTAAGTACATTGACAGCTAGCGCCACGTATGGGCAAATTCCGGTTGAACATTTAGAGACTTGGTATAAAAGAGGTCGAATCCATAATTAATATTCAACACTCGCATGTTGACCAGCTAAATTTATACCGAGCAGTTCGCTGCTAAACATAAAACGACGACATTAAAAAAACATATTCGAATCGGACACGAATCGAGTTAGGGGCTCGGTCCCTCGTCTAATTAAAGAGCCCCAATCCAATCACTGTTATCGGTCGACAGAATCGCCTATCGATCTCGCGGAATCATAGCCGCTCATCGATAACGATTAGAGATCGCTTCAACTTGTAACCTTTAACCTTCCGGGAGACACTCCTTTGCAGGGAGGAGTCGGAAGGGTAAGATTTATATGGGACAAAAGTCGCTCTCGACGGAAACGTCTTGCTTTTTAGGCCGCATCCCACCTCTGGGTGGCTTACAATGAGCCCAAGCACTCGGTTGATCCAATTTACGAGCAACACAGGTAACCGGATAAGACGAAACGAGACGAGACGAGACGAGACGAAACGACACAGGACGAGACGGAGCCAGGGCGAACCGAGCCGAGCCCAACCGTGCTTTCGTCCTGTGGACGAAAGAAAATT
Source organism: Agapostemon virescens (assembly GCA_028453745.1). Taxonomy (NCBI): domain Eukaryota; kingdom Metazoa; phylum Arthropoda; class Insecta; order Hymenoptera; family Halictidae; genus Agapostemon; species Agapostemon virescens. Next base: position 2,370,186 of record CM052099.1, read on the forward strand.
AATTCGACCTGCGCCACTTAGCCTTATTGCCCTATGATTTCTTTTACGTTTACAGTGATTAGAATTATCTTTAACATTGGTAATTTGCTAAAGGAAACAGAAAATTTTCAACTATCGCGTGCCTATATATTCCCCAATGAATTTATGTTAACAACAACCAAACAGAATGTTATTTTGATTTATAGGAAATTAATAATATACACTGAACCACGAAAATATTCGAACACTCTTTAAATCTAAATTGGCTTTGATATGCAAGTAGCATTAGCCAACTGGAGCATGAATCGTCGCAGTCTCGAGTCATTCGTTCTCCGTCATATTGCGCTCAGTCTAGTTTCACTCAGTTTGTAATTCAGTCCTCGCAACCTTTCTTACAGTCCTTTCTGCGCAAGGTAAGCTGGTCCTTCGAGAAAGTAGTCAAAGTCGATAAATTAGTCGGCCCATCACGTGCAAACGGTCCAAGTCTAAAGGATCGAAAAGTCCATCACAGACCATCACAATTCTAACATACAATTAAAAATAATTGTGAACAGTTAAAGCGGTGTTTGTTAGTAGTTCGACGACAAAATTAAATTTCCTCGAGTACTATAATATGTAAGGAGATTCGTGTGTAGTCTTTGTCGGGGATGAAGCGTTTGGCGTAGGGACGGATTCAGACGAACGATAATAAACTTCTTTACTCACAAAACAGACAATAGTACAGCGCATGAACGTAGATACACTAACATAAACATAAACGTAAACACTTAAACGGAAACTAACGTAATGACATAAAGAAAATTGACATAATGAGTTAAAAGAAGACCGACTAATGTAATGTCTTACTAAAAAACTGCTGCGAGTCTGCTACGTCTTCCACCAATGAACACTTGCAATAATATTTATATATTCTTATTGGCCATTTAATTTTCCGCCGAATTCGCACTGGTGGGATGAGAGTAACTTTCGAAAATAGCGCCTCAGGAACCGGCCCGAGGGTGGTCGCACCCTAGCTAATACCTGGCGATTCGCATCTGGAGGTTTATGGTACGTCAATTGCTATTGAGTGCAAAAGTCAGAGTCTCGGAGACGCACGTGTCTACAAAGGACAACTTTAATAAACCGACGTTCCAAGCTCTGGCAAAAATACTAATTAAAACATCTGGCATTTCAAATGGATGCTTCCTCAAAAAATAGAGGAGCACAGGCATCCGTACCATAAACCTCTTCATTCGTTTGAAACGTCTAAAGACGTTGTTCAGCTCTTCACAATATATTTCTTACATAATATTGGATAGTTGAAAAAGTATTGAGAGATTTTCGTCATTATTTGATGAAATGTTTCTTTTATTAGAAAGGAATTTCATTGGAATATATATTGGCCATTAATGTCTATGACGTTTCTCATTTTTGGGGTAGAGCCATAATCCCATCGGAATAGATTTTTTGTTGGTTTATCGGCTATAAACTTGGCGAAGTGATTTTCACAGTCTTTTTTTCGAATCCAACTTTTTGCCATCAACGTAGTTTTGCAGAGATCAAAATAGACGATAACCTGATGGTGCAAGGTCTGTGCTATACGGTGCATGCATCAAAACCTCCCAGCAAAGCTCTCTCAAATTTACGTTTGAGCAATGACGACTTAAAAGAAGACCGACTAACGTAATGTCTTACTAAAAAAACTGCTACGAGCATTGCAATGACCCCATACATATACCAGTGCTCATCGATGGGGTGTAGACGTCTTCCACCAATGAACACTTGCAATAATATTGATAAAAGGTGTCCCAAAATTAACGCAAGATTTGAATTTACCACCATCTTTGCAGTAAATTAATGGCAACCCTGAAAAAAGAACAATTTGGCAGCTGAGAGTTTAGCGTTAGTAAAAATGGAGCGTTATACGATACAACAACGTGTTTTCATTATGGAACAATATTTCAAAAATAATGAAAGTTTGGCGACCGCAGTTCGAAAATTTTATACAAAATATGGTCAAAATAGTATTTTAACCTCGTCAACTGTGAAAAGATTAATTGAAAAATTCAGGGAGACTGGATCAGTGCGAGACGCTAAACACACCGGTCGTTCAAAAACAAGCCGTTCAAATGTCAATGGCGAAGCAGTGCGTGAGAGTGTTGGTGAAAACCCAGGAACATCAATTCGGCGTAGTGGACAAGAATTGCAAATTTCAATAAGCTCTCTACAGCGTATACTCACAAAAGATCTGTGTCTCCATGCTTACAAAATTGAATTATTCAATTAACACAACAACTAAAGCCTAATGACCATGAACAGCGAAGAGAGTTAGTGGAATGGATTATTGAACTTCAACAAGTGGATGCTGATTTTTCGAGTAATATCATCCTAAGCGATGAAGCACATTTTCACCTTGATGGCTTTGTTAATCGCCAAAATTGCTGTGTTTGGGGTTCGGACAACCTACATGTGATTGCCGAACAACAAATGCACCCACAACGTGTTACTGTTCAGTGCGGATTTTGGGCTGGAGGCATCATTGGACCATACTTTTTTGAAAATGAGGCTGATCAAGCAGTAACTGTTACTGGTGCTCGATATCGCGACATGAGAACACAGTTCTTTCTGCTGAAATTGGATGCTATTGATGTGGCTAATATGAGGTTTCAACAAGACGGTGCCACATGTCATACAGCCAGTGAAACAATTCAATTACTGCATGAGACATTTCCTGGTCGTGTACTCTCTCATTTCTGTGATCAGAATTGGCCTCCTCGATCGTGTGATTTAACACCATTAGATTTCTTCTTATGGGGTTATTTGAAGTCAAAGGTCTATGTCAACAAGCCTACAACTACCCATGCATTACAAGAGGAAATTAAACGCTGCATCAACGAAATTCAGCCACAATTCTGCAGAAAGGTTACGAAAAATTTCGATAAAAGAGTGCGTATGTGCCAGCAAAACCGTGGAGGCCATTTGTCCGATGTGTTATTCCATAAATAACCCTATCCTATGTACTGTATGATTCAATGAAAAAATATTGATATAAAGACTAAAAACTGTGTTTTCTATTTAATTCAAACCTTGCGTTAATTTTGGGACACCATTTATAACAATGTTCACGAGAATAGATGTACTGACTGAGGCTATCGCGATGTACAAAGTACGATGTATATCACGAAACGTGACAAAGTCTTGTCTATTTATGTGTCTATATGTGTAACTATATGTTTAACTATTGTCTATATAAGTAACTATCTCGAGACAGCCGCGAGTTCGTCCTGATAAAGGCATGTCCCTATTCTTTCCGTTGATCACTCCTTCTCTCTGAAGGAGTGGATGGACCAACGAAAATCTACGAATATGTACTGGGCCCTATGATTCGCTGGGGGGCTGTACAAGTGAAGACAATCGGGGACAGATAGTGGAGATGCTTGAGGCATTTCCAGGGGTGACCAAATTTGCTCGATATCGCGACATGATAACACAGTTCTTTCTGCCGAAATTGGATGCTATTGATGTGGCCAATATGTGGTTTCAACAAGACGGTGCCACATGCCATACAGCCAGTCAATTACTGCATGAGACATTTCCTGGTCGTGTACTCTCTCGTTTCGGTGATCAGAATTGGCCCCCTAGATCGTGCGATTTAACACCATTAGATTTCTTCTTATGGGGTTATTTGAAGTCAAAGGTCTATGTCAACAAGCCTACAACCACCCGTACATTACAAGAGGAAATTAAACGCTGCATCAACGAAATTCAGCCACAATTATGCAGAAAGGTCATGAAAAATTTCGACAAAAGAGTGCGTATGTGCCAGCAAACCCGTGGAGGTAATTTGCCCGATGTGTTATTCCATAAATAACCCCATCCTATGTACTTTATGATTCAATTAAAAAAATAACAATCTAAAGACTAAAAACTGTATTTTCTATTTAATTTAAACCTTGCGTTAAGTTTGGGACATCTTTTGTATTCTTATTGGCTATTTAATTTTCCGCCGAATTCTCACTGGGGGGATGAGAGTAACTTTCGAAAGTAGCGTCTCAGGAACCAGCCCGAGAGTGATCGCACTCTCGCTAATATCTGGCGGTTCGTATCTAGAGTCTCGAAGGCGCACGTGTCTACAAAGAACAACCCTAATAAACCGACGTTCCATTCAGTTTTTGATATCTTCATATGATGTGAGTGAAGTGCTGCTCGGACAGACCTTGCGTCATCGATCGAAACAAGTAGTAATCAGAAGGAGCAATATCTGATGAATACGACGGGTGGGCTAAACCTTTCCAATTAAGTGTTTTCAACTAGGTTTTGACCAATGCCTGGCAAGCAGCGCTTCACATGTGAACAATCTGCGTTCAATGTTTCTCGGCTTCAGTTCATATGGAACCCAAATTCTTTGCTTTTGAATCATTCCTGATGATTTTAAACGATGCGAAATCACTTGTTGAGTCACAGACAATGAAAGTGCAAGTTCTTCTTGCGTTTGGCACGAATCTTCTTCATTCAATGATGCTTCTAATTCCGCGTCTTCGTACACTTTCAGCCTTCTACTATGTTCTTTGTCTTCGACATCAAATTCACCGTTCTGAAACTTTTGAAACCACTCACGACAAATTCTCTCACGTAATGCAGCCTTACAAATCAGAACATCCCGCAAGTGACGTTTATTCGGCTCAAAATTCGACATTTTTGCATGGAAAAAATATACGACGCTGATGCACGATCGCTAATATTTCGAGATTATGTTTGTTATTGCGTCTTGACAGGGCTCAGCAATATTAGTAAGCCATAGTCTAACACACGTCTCGCCGCGCTTGTATGGTGGTGTGAGAAAAGAAAGGGCGATAATCAGATGACCGGTACACGAACTTTGATACTAAACTTGTGAACATTAATAATTATATACACTTCTAATTAGACCGTTACCGTATGTTACAATGTTACTTTAAATTATAAAATGAATAAACAGGGTATTAAAATAGTAGAACAGCCTTTAAATATAAGTATTACAGCTTATGAAAACTGAGTAAACAGCAGCGCGAGAGTGGCAATGACCGGATAATAATACTAGTGCTCATCGATGAGGCGTAACACATCCACCACAAATGAGCACGTACAAAAATATATGTAAACCCTGATTGGCTTCTTAACACTTTACCGACCGGCGATTATTTCAGAATTTTTTTAAGGCCCATGATCCATGACTGAAAACTTTTTAATGGATCTTTCATCGCTGACAGCAATTTTTATTGCGGATCAACAATGCATCCGCAATAATATTGTCTAATAATGTTGTTACAAATTGGAATGTAAAAATAGAATTTTAAGCTTCATTTTGATACAGCGCGAATATTGAAAAGGCTTCCGGTCGGTAAAGTGTTAATTTGCCGCCCATCCCGCACTGGTGGGGTAAAAACGCTTATACTTGATGGTTTGCATCTGGAGGTTTAATGTACGTCAATTGCTATTAATTGCAAAAGTCAAAGTCTCAGAGGCGCACGTGTCTACAAAGGACAACCGTAATAAACCGACGTTCCAAGCTCTGGCAAAAATACTAATTAGAACATCTGACATTTCAGATGGACGGTTTCTCAAAAACAGCGGAGCACAGGCGTTTGTACCATAAACCTCTTCATTCGTTTAAAAGGTCTAAGAACGTTGTTCGCCTGTTCCCAATATATTTTTTACAAATACTCTTATTATTTTCTCAAGAATCGTATTTCTTGATCACCCGGTGCGTTATCATGGCGTTTCACGTTACAATTCTGGCGCAGATTGTTCTCAAAGAATCCCGACGGTGAAAATGCTGCAGAGGGATAGTAGAGCCGGGCTCCACTTCCTGTTTACCGGTCTTTCTGGTCGAATCGTGTTACTTAAGGGAACCGTCCGACCGAGGTTCACCCCAGGGACCCCTGAGGAGACCTACGAAAAGACGAACGACTTATCTCTCCCTTCCACTTGACTGAACGACATCGGACGTGGCGTTCACGCTCGAAAGACCGAATCGACGTGTCGCGATTTTCATTCACTACGAACGGCTGAATACCTTAGAGGAAAGTGTTCATTACGTGGCAGACGGTGTTTTTGCTGATTATCCATCACACCGGTTGCTAAGTTTTCGATATATTATTCAAGCTGAGCGTACAGTTCAAACTTCATTTACCCACTCCTTGCTCTAAGATCTCTCGCGCAGCTGTGCATCTTGGAGCGATTTCTCAGTTAATTATTGTACTTGCTAAAAGAATAAGAAATGTTCTTGGTGAGTTCACTTCGTTCTACTTGAAACGTTTATATTTATCGCTGTCAATTAGTGTCCTGAATCAACTTCAGATTTTCGTTTTACGTTAAATCTAACGAGCATCGAAATTGGATGGTGTCTATTGTCTTTGTTGTATTCCGGATAGTAAATATATTTTATTAGGTACAATATCTGAATGCAATACGAAACGACTGTTTGCCGTCTAGAAATAAAGACTGCAGTAAAGGCGAATTTACCGAAATATTTATTCTAAGATAAGCATTTATATCATTGCATTCAAATTGCAAAATGGCAAGAAAAAATGTATGCCACCAATTTTTCAATGTATCTGTCAAATTTCAGGTCAATAATGATTGAATTGCGGTTGTGGTGCGATTTTAAAATTTCGTGACGGTCATAATAAAAAAAATAGTCTATACGAAATCGATATGATAATTTTTTGCAAGTCCCTGAAATACTAGTTTCTGGCCACGGTGCAGGTGCCTTGAGGGATGTTTGGAGCAAGTCCAGGAATTTTGTCAAGTAGAATTGGTAGTCTTCAATGTCTCCAAATATTAGCAAGTCTCATCTTTCCCCGAAAAAAAACATTTTTAATCTTTGCTATATCAAGTTAAATTATTTACGTATATATTAGGTCGAGTCATAAGTAACTTCCGTTTCTTTATCAGATATTTATTTTGCTCTCATTAATTAAAAAAATTACATTCATTTATTACGTATTCACCACCGTTATCTATAACCTTCTCCCATCTTCCTGGCAGTTTATAAATTCCTTCCTTGTAAAATGTGGCTGGTTTGGACTGGAAGAAGTTTCCGACAGCCTGCGTGATTTGCTCTTCAGAATTGGAAGTTTTTCCATTCAAAAAATTTTGTAGGGAACAGAAAAAGTGGTAGTCTGTCGGGGCAATATCCGGGGAGTAAGGAGGATGTGATAAAACAGACCATCCAAGCTCAAGAATTTTTTCTTGAGTCACCTTTGCTGTATGTGGTCGCGCATTGTCGTGCAGAAGGATGACATTTTTGCGATTGACGGGTGCAGGACGCTTTTCACGGAGTTTTTCTTGAACTCTTTGCAGCTGCTGAACAGATCTATCCGCAGTAATCGTTAAACAATCGTTGACATGCGATCTTCTTTATTCCGTTCACTGAGATTGTGAGGTACCCATACTCCTAACTTACTGACTTTCCCTAGGTGGCGGATAACGGTTGATTGCGATGTATTTAACCTTTCTGCTATACATCTTGTCGATTGACGTGGATTTTGCTCCAATACTGCCTTTAAAAGGTTGTCGTCGAAGTCGGAAGGACGTCCCGCCCTCGGTTCTTCTTTTAAAGTCATATCTCCAGAACGGAATTTTACGAACCAATTTCTAACTGCCCGAGCAGTTATCAATCCTTCACCATACACTCTGCATATTTTTTCGGCTGTCGCCTTAGCACTATTGCCTTGTTTAAATTCCCAAAGCATCATATGACGAATATGTACTTTTTGGCTCTCCATTTCAGAGGATAAAGAAGCAGTTTATTTTAACGTGTATCATACAAAATTGTTGACAAAAGACTAACGGAAACCTCGTGTAACTAATGAAAACAAAAACTCGTTGTCATGGTAACTCATAGCGGGTAAATTCGAATAATAGATTCTACATAGCTGCGTCGGAAGTTACTTATGACTCGACCTAATACAATATACGACATTTTGAAACTGGTAACCCAAACGTCTCGTTTGCTTTTGAAGGTAGATTCTTTTACGAGGGGACCATAATGCGATGTTATTATTTATCTTATAGGTGTAGTCGCCAAGAAGATATAAAAATCAACTATGCTTTTTAAATGGAACAGTACGGTTTTGTATTTGCATTCTTTTGCCATTACCTTAACTTCCACCAAAAGAATAGGTCATCATAAAAAATGCAATATCGGGCAAAGCAAATAAGTTTTGAATAATATATCGATCTTTACTCGAACGTCACATCGCTTGAATGAAAAGTCAAGTATAAAAAGTTGGCCTCGTACACAGACATACACTATTGAATTAATTTTAAATGTGTCAAATCAACGATCAATCGCAAATATCAATTGCAAGTAGGCAGAGTTAAATTAAATTTTCTTTCTCTAATAAATGCAACAATTTTGAAATTATACAATAAAATGGAAACATAACTATCAAGTAACTGTAAATAATGACTAATAACTCTGATTGCTTACTGTCGTAAGTTCTTTTAATTATTCAACTGTTTGAAAATCAACTTATCCGTTTCATTCGAAAGTACATAAAATACATGAGTTACATGTTTTTGACAAGTCTGTAAATTTGAAACCAGAATATGCCCATACATGGCATTAGCTGCCGATGTAATTACAAACGAACCTCATCATTGACGCCATTTGCATGTTTCGATATCTGATAAAGATTTTCAACTCGCAACCATACAAATTTCATACAACAGCATAGTTGTTAATAGCGTTGAACATGTCGAATTTTCTGCCTGGAAACTGTAATTTCCGGGCAGCATTGATGTTCTTGGTAAATCACTGTGTTTTGAGTGGTTTGAAAAATTCAAAAGTGGCGATTTTGACGTGAGAAACGAAGATCAGTGGAAGATCACTGAAAACACGGGAAATTCAGGGTGTTTGCAAAATCGTGGTACGACCGGTAAGTGGATGATTTCTCATGTAAAATCTAGTCGAAAATAGAGACTATAGTTTTTTTCTTACGCGGCTTCATTTTCGAGAAAATCGAGTTTGAAAATTCGTTAAGACATGTGTACTTGGACAGGGCCTGCTTTGTTCGCTCGATCTATTCCACAATTTCCAATGCTGCTTGCATCTGTAAACAGTATCGTTTAAAATAGGGTATGAGTTTAATTAATAATTAGCCATATATTTCAATAATTCATTGATTCTAGCAATTTACAAATGTTGAAAATGCCTTCCTCGCTGTTGTACACAAATTCTTGTTCGACGATTTAATTAATACACGCATACGTAACAAAATTTCAAACTCTATGTTCACGAAACTGAACATCTGTATGAAAAAACTTTATTCTGTACTTTCGACTCGATTTCGTGCAATGAATCATCTTTTCGATTGTACCGCGATCTCGCAAACACCCTGTATATGTATAGCTACCGATGGGCAATACTTCGAATAAACTATTTTGTTCCATTTTCATACAATTAACGTGTATTTTCTATACAATAATTCTTGTTTCATATTTACATACCTGGTACAGCACGAAAAATGTACATTTAAAATTTGCGAAAGCCAATACTTTGTAAAAAAACGGAGATATAAATTATAGTGATGAACATTTAATTTGACAGTATCGCAAACGTATCAACAAAATCCTAATTTTTAAACAAAACATTTAAATTGTTAGTTACTTGTTGTAAATACGCTTGAAAGCCTATCGTCGACTTTGAGAAAATAAATGAAAAGTCAACATTTATCTGTAAAACAAAAATTCTTCACAGCAACAAAGAAGTCAAAGTAACCTATTACAGACTAATAACTTTTTTAACCCCTTGACGTACAAATAAAATGGTATTTGACGTGTCCGAAAAATACTATTTAACTAGCTCAATTGAACAGTTATGTGAATGCTTGGAAACAGCACAATTTCTAAATTTACATTGCTATATAATATTTCATCAGGTTGATATATAATTTTAATGGACGGTAATATAGTAACGTTATAAAATAATGAATTAATAACTCTGTAAAGTATGATATATTTCAAAGCATTTTGGAATATGTAAAGGAACTTGACATTTTTTACACTGCCAAGTTGTTTCACTTCTTACACACGTGGAATATGTTTGCAGGATGTTCCTTTTTGTTAGTGGAAGATATATGTTCTGGAAAATATGTCCAATGTTTTGCCTATAATCGAGTTGGGTACTCACTTTGCGACGGTCTGCCACGTGTCGAGTAATAAGGGAGTGACACATTGTGTAGCACATCTTCTGCGATATTCGATCGAAAATTTACAATCGATTGCTTTGTTGAATTAGGCAACTTAGAATACAGAGCATAAGCATTATAAATTGCTGTCAAGTAGATAAAAGGACATTTTTTATATCCCTTGAACATTTTAAATGAAACAGAATCGATGCGTGATTTTCGACGTCCGCCAGAGACAGCTTTCGACATCTCGGAGACATCAATGTCTACAATGGCACGTAAAATGGACGACGTCTATATCAGGTTAATATAGAATGTTAATGGACGATGATTAAGTAACATTGTAAAATAATAAATTAATAATTCTGTAAAGTATGATACATTTCGAAGCATTTTCGAATATGTAAAGGAACTAGACATTTTTTACACTGCCAAGTTGTTTCGCTTCTTACATTATTTTTACACACACGTGGAATCTCTTTGCAGGATGTTCCTTTTTGTTAGTGGAAGATGTATATTTTGGAAAATGTGCCGAATGTTTTGCCTGTGATCGAGTTGGGTACTCACTTTGAAGTAACAAATTGTGTAGCATTCTTCTGCGATATTCGATCGAAAATATACAATCTTGGTTTGTTGAATTAGGCAACTTAGAATACAGAACATAAGCATTTTAAACAGCTATGTCAAGCAGATAAAAGAACATTTTTTTATATTCCTTGGTACTCAAATCGAATCGAAATCGATGCACGATTTTCGGCGTCCGTCAGAGACAGCTCTTGACGTCTCGGAGACGTCAAAGTCTACAATGGCACATGAAATGGATGACGTCTAACAGAATCATTGTATGTCAAGGGGTTTAAATTGTAGCGAACGATTTGAGCTTTCTTAAAATGCTTAAAAGGATTAATTTACCGGGCGATGTATACAAAGATTGTTTAGAAATAACTAATGATCAAAACTGTCAAAGGAAAAGTAAATTTTACGGTTTCTAAATGTTTCTGTAACGTCCCGTTCCTCGCGGTCGTGTATTCCGAAGGAGTTGTAAGTTCCTGTTAATGCGATTGCGTTTGTAAGACGCAAAACGGGTGGTGATTCTCGATACCTGAGTATGCGACGAGCGATTCGCAACTCTTTGACGACTAATTCAATGTTTTCCGGCGGACCGTGTTACAGGGATACAGTGGCTCAATGTAAAACTCGGACACCTATATATTTTCACTTTCTGAGGTTATTATTGGTATAAAAAAACAAATTAAATGAAAAACAGAATTATTTTCATAATTTACACTTAAGCTCATATAAAATTTATTAAGCAAGGACAAAAATTATTCAGGATAATTCAAAACAAAATGGAAATGTTAAAAGTCATGAAAACTAGCCTCAAACTGAAACTCGGACAGTTGGTAATCCTGTGGGAAAAGCAAATGAAACACGGGGAATCATCCTTCACTTTTTCATATTTTCATTTTATGTACGTTTTAGTTGACGCAAGTCATTAGTTTCTGTGAAATTTTGTTTTAATTTCTCAAAATGGCTAGACAATGTGAACAAACGTCATTAGAATTTCGGGAACTTGTTATAAGTCAATTTAGAGACGGTTTGTCTGTACGAAATATTGCATCAATAGTGAAACGCAGTCACTCTACAGTTCATGATATGATAAAACGCTTTAGATCCAGAAATAATGTGGAAAATAAACCAAAACTAAGTAAACGGAAGATCTTCACAGAAACCAAGGAGCGTTGGATCGTACGACAAATTAAAAAGACTCCACAATTAAGTGCCCCGAAATTAGCTACTGAAACTAAAATACATTTAGGGAAAGAAGCTAATCCAGAAACAATGAGGATTATATTAAGAAAAAATAATTTTAATGGGAGAGTTGCTAGGAAGAAACCATTTGTGAGTAAAAGAAATCGTTCAAAAAGATTGCAATTCGCGAAATTGTACAAAAATAAAGATTTTTCATTTTGGAGGACAGTTTTATATACAGGTGAGAGAAAAATTTAATATCTTTCGATCCGATGGACAAACTTATACTAGGTGTATGCATAAGTTTTTTCCGGTTTTTTGATCAAAAAGAACACGTAATTTTCAAGGGAAATTAATTTTTTTTTTATTCAAAATATTGGCCATCGGCTTCTACACATTTCGTCCATCTTTCAGGTAATTTATGAATACCATGCCAGAAAAACTGCTTGTCTTTTGCGGCAAACCATTCGTCGAGCCATTTTCCAACTTCCTCGAAATTGCTGAAGTGCTGCTCTGCGAGCGCGTGCCCCATTGACGCGAAGAGGTGATAGTCAGATGGTGCCAGGTCTGGGGAGTACGGCGGGTGTGGTAGGATGTCCCATCCAAGCGATTTCATAGTGTCTTTCACTTGTTTTGCTGTGTGAGACGGCGCATTGTCGTGTAACAAAATCACTTTGCCATGTCTTTTGGCCCATTCCGGTCGTCTTTCAATTGATGCGTCGTTTAAATTAATCATTTGTTGGCGATAGCGTTGTGTATTAACAGTTTCTCCGGGTTTCAAAAGTTCATAATACACAATACCGGTCTGATCCCACCAGACACAGAGCATGGTCTTCTTGCCGAAGCGATTTGGTCTTGGTGTTGATGGACCGGCTTCGCCATGTGAAAGCCATGATTTTTTCCGCTTTGGGTTTTCAAAATAAATCCATTTTTCGTCACCCGTCACAATTCGATACAAAAAGGATTTCCTTTCGTAGCGTTGAAGCAGCATTTCACAAGTGACTTTGCGATTTTCCATTTGACGTTCATTCAAATTGCGTGGGACCCATTTACCGAGTTTGTTGATCTTTCCCATTGCTCGTAAACGTCTGCTGATTGTTTCTTGTGATACTTGTAATGCTTCTGCTAATTGCCGCTGAGTTTGAGTTGGGTCATCATCCAATAACTCCTGCAATTGCTCGTCTTCGCATTTTTGTGGTCTACCAGAGCGCTCACTGTCTTTCACATTGAAATCACCACTTTTAAATTGTCGAAACCATGTCTCACATGTTCTAATCGATGGAGCGTGTTCACCATATGTTTCTACCAACAAACGATGACTTTCGACAGCCTTTTTCTTTTGATGAAATAAGAAAAGCAATGCGTGCCGCAAATGTTCTTTTTCAGGCACAAAACTCGACATGATTACTGAACGATAAAACAAAGACGCCAGTTCTTGGCAGACTCAACTTATGTGTGTTTGTAGTTTTATGTTAGACGAACAAAATGGTATATGTGTCAAATTAATACGCTGCGTACTTTTCACTGGTGCCACCTCTTAGTCAAACCGGAAAGAACTTATGCATACACCTGGTATTTGGAGAAAACCTAATGAGAAGTGTAAGGAAAAGAATTTACGACCTACTGTTAAACATGGGGAAGGTTCAATAATGGTGGGAATGCATGTCAACTGCTGGACCAGGAAATCTCCACATTATTGACGGGATCATGGATCAGACAAAATATCTACAGATTTTGAAGAACAATTAAAAGGGTAGTGTGGAAAAGTTAGGTATTTCCGATTCTTACAGTTTCTACCAGGACAATGATCCAAAGCATCCGGCTCATAATGTTCGTCTATGATTACTTTATAAGTGCCCACATGTAATCGAAACTCCCGCTCAATCATCTGATTTGATTGTAATCGAACATCTATGGGCGTACTTAGAAGAAAAATTGAAAAGTCACATTATTTCTAATGCTAAAGATTTAAAGGAAGCATTAAAAGAGGAATGGGCAAATATTAATCCTTCGTATTGCGAAAAACTAGTACGGTCCATGCCGAATCGATTAAAAGCTGCAAGAGCAAATAAAAGACTACCAACAAAATATTAATATCAAATAAAAATAGCATAAAACATATGTACATATCTACAAGAAAATTGTCTACTGTCCGAGTTTTATTTTGAGGTCAAATTCCATTACTTTTTAAACTTCGTTTTTTTATGACTTAATGTAAATAAATTTTGTTTTTAGTGAATTTATATAACCTTGAATAAAGCTTACTAAAAATAGCTTTATTTTTTATTTGTCTTCTTTTCTTACCCTACCAATCGCTTCATAAGGCCCAAAAATGTCAGTGTCCGAGTTTTACTTTGAGCCACTGTAGTCCGAAACGATGCTGTATTTCACGAGATTCCAAATTCGACTCGAACGCTAGTGGAATTTATTTGTCTTATGACCCGAACGATGGTCAAAGATTCCAGTCTTGATCAACTCGCACGATAATTGATCAAGTCGAAACAATTCGATGTGGTTGCCTCGGTAGTCGAATCGATTCTGCTCGATTCGATAATGAAAACGATTCTAATCGCTTTTTCCGAAGTCCTTTTCCTCTTCCCTTCATGTCTATTGTGTGACAACTTGAGGGTATGGCCGATACGATGCAGACAGCATTTCATTCGTTAATTTTCACATGAAGAGGGAGGATCTTCTTCGACGTTCCTCCACGGTGGAGGAGGAAGCCTCTCCTTCAGGTCGCCGATGTTAATTAATTTTTTGGAAGAAAGGACGGCACTTTGGATTAGCGCAACGGGTTCGAAAATCCGCGCACAATGGCGCGGATGGTTTTATGGCCGAATTGCCCTGCTCGTCGTTGGAGACCGTCGACGGTCGCGTTGAAGGGTCACCTTTTTGCCCAGTACCGATTGCGGGACAATACGGCCTATTTGTGTGCCACTCGAATGGGCATTGTAAGGATTTTCTAATTAACCCGTCGAAGACATTGTAAACAAATGCCCAAGAGCAGTTTCATTCGTGTCTGTTACGAATTTTGAAAATATACCCTTTGTAAATAAAAATGATTAAATGTGGCATAAATTACGAGAAATTGATTTAGATCAATCATAAGCACAGTATTCAAAAAGATACGTTTTAAAATGTCTTTACAGACACAGAGATCGAAAAGCTAACTGGACATGAAATGATCGTCCTGTGGGCACATGGTGCTATCTAAGGATGCGGTCGTCACTGCGACGTCAAAGAACAAAAAAGAAAAAGACGAAAATGACTTTAACTTGATGTATGTCAGTAGGTAATGACCTTTGCGATACGTCGAGGGTATGCATTAGTTAGGCGTATGGAGTGCCAGTAATACTTGACAATTACTCTTGTCGCCACTTAGTTCGTCTATTCGACCGGAATCGGCAAGTCTTTGACACCCGGCAGTTTCAATCTTGAAGTTTCAATGCAGTATTGTGACTGTCGCGGTGAATCCGAGACGATGATCGTCCCATTCCAACCCCTGTCTTAATTATCCCCCTTGATAATTCTAGTTCTGAGATCGACTTTGACTTGCTACTGCGCTCGTGTTAAGAGGTGATTAGACTCCTGGGAATCCTAACTCGACGTTCTCTTAAGACCGTCGACACTTTTTTCAACTTTCTTCGGTGTCTGACGACGTCATTAAACGCGTCACCGAACGTTTTATCGTGAAATCGAAATTCTGTTCGGACATATTACTACGTAATAATCGCAAGCTTCAATTTATTCAATTAAAATATTATAATACCACTTACACAGTATTTCTCATTATAAAAGTTTTCACTTTTAAACCAAATTTGGATTATTCGGTTTTTTACCCGATAACTATCCTCCCGATCAAGATACAGGGTTGGAATGTCTTTTCTTGATGCGCTATTGATTGCACTTTTGACGACCTTATCTAACTATACCCTTTTCCTTTCTTATTTTCAAATCAAGTTTTATTCTTTCGCAGTATAAATAATAGTATAAATAGTAGCAGTATAAAATATATAAATTATCTTTTTTCTCGTGAAACATTTTTGGCGACAAAGACATTCTAATAATTTTAGTTGCAAAGAAAATGGTGTGGCAAGGGATTATATTAAACGTTTTATTTATAAATAACGTACAAATAAAAAGTTGTGACAAACAAATTATAAAATAAATTTCGCATAATAACAAATAAATACTATATATTAGGTCTACCGGAAAGTTCTGTCCATTTCTATCACAACAAGTCTCGACGCGTAAGCACATATTTATTTGGCACATGTATGCCTTTCTATTTTTATCACTTAATGTATACATACTGACGTAGCAAATTAACTAAAATAAAGTTTCTATAATTTATTAATTAATTTTAATAAATTAACTAAAATAAAAGCAAAGAACATCATACTGCATCATGATAATGCCAGGCCACATGCTACTTTGGGGACTCGTCAAAAAATGCGAGAACTAATCTGGGAAATTCTGTCGCATCCACCATATTCCCCGGATTTAGCACCTTTCGACTGTCACTTGTTTTTGTCCTTACAAAATTTTTTGAGGGCAAAAATTAAAAAATGAAGAAGATGTCAAACAAGCATTGGTTCAATATTTCGTATCAAAAGATAAAACATTTTTCGAAAATGGGATATACAAATTGCCATCACGCTGGCGAGAGATGATTAATAATAATGGCAATTACATTATTTAATAAACTTTATTAACGGTAATAAAAATTTGTATTATGTTTTATTACAAAAACGGGCAGAACTTTCCAGTAGACCTAATACTGGGTGTCTCGTCTAAAACAGGACACCTAAATATCTTCACTACCTCTGAAAATACAAAAAATGTTGCTAACGTAATCTAAATGGTATCAAAAGACGAATCGGATGGAAGAATAGTTTTTTGTAAATTGTAATTTTTTTACATATATACACACAGTTTTTGTTGTTGTATGTTATTTCAAACATTATTGTGCATACATCTATGTTTAATAGCACGACCTTTAAAAGACCATGAACTCTAAAATTTGCTAATTAATGCAGAACTTACTTTCAGCGACATTTCAGATTTCAACGGTAACAGGAATTCGACTGTGAACTTGAACGTGTAAATAAACACATTGTATCATTCGTCTGCGTACATTGAGAGTGAGAGAGATATGTATTTAAGAGTTTGCTCACTGCTACATTTCTCAGTGTATCGGCAAGCGATCCATAATGCGTTATTCAGAACAGGAGAAAATTCAAATGGTTTTAACTTATAGTGAAGCTCGAGAATGTCTAAGAGAAGCAATACGAATTTACAAAGCCAGATTTCCACAACGTTCTTGTCCATCACGTTCTGCATACTCAAGTATTGGTAAAACATTTTGTGAGAGTGGTAGTGTCAACAGAAACATTCGTATGAGACGTAAGACTGTTACTCATGAAGCAAATGTGAACAATATCATCGCGAAAGTAAATCAAAACTCGCATGTTAGTATAAGGCAACTTGGACGTGAAACTGGTATTAGTGTTACAAGCATATTCCAGATTCTTCATTCACAAAAATTTCATCCTTTCCATTTATCTCTTCACCAAGAGCTCCATGGAAGAGACTTTAAAAACCACGTACACTTTTCTCAATGGGGTATACGGAAATATGAAAGTGATGAAATGTTTTTCCAAACAGTATTGTTTACGGATGAAGCATCCTTTACAAATCATGGTCAGGTGAACCTCAAGAACATGCATTATTGGTCGGTTGAAAATCCACGATGGTTTAGACAACTCGATAAGCAGAGATCATGGACCATAAATGTCTGGTGTGGTATTCTAAATAATAGGATAATTGGGTCGTATTTTATCAACGGTACGCAAACTGGGCAGAAGTATGCTGAATTTTTAGAACATATTCTACCAAGTTTATTAGAAGATGTACCATTTAGGGACCGACTAGTATTATGGTATCAACACGATGGGTGTCCAGCACACTTTTCCCATATTGCAAAACGTGTCCTCGACGAAAAATTCCCAAATCGTTGGATGGGACGCAATGGGCCTGTATCATGACTGGCTCGTTCACCCGATCTCACCCCACTTGATTTTTTCTTATGGGGGACATTAAAGGGTACTGTTTATCAAGAGCAACCCACGACGCCAGAAAATATGAAGGAACGAATAATTGCAGCATGTGCTGATATGAAACCTGAAATCATCGAAAGAGGTGTACAGTCTGTCGTTTTTCGCCTAACGAAATGTATCATAATGAAAGGACATCATTTCGAACATTTACCGCAGTAATAAATGTGATTATATACAAATTCAAGTTTATGGTCGAATTCCTGTTACCGTTGAAATCTGAAACGTCGCTGAAAGAAAGTTCTGGATTAATTAGCAAATTTTAGAGTTCACGGTCTTTTCAAGGTCGTGCTATTAAACATGGATGTATGCAGAATAATGTTTGCTATAACATACAACAACAAAAACTGTGTATATATATATGTAAAAAAACACGAGTGACCTTTTGAAACCATTTAGATTACGTTAACAACATTTTTTGTATTTTCAGAGGTAGTGAAGATATTTAGATGTCCTGTTTTAGACGAAACACGCCGTATAATCCAAGTGTCGGCGTTGCAGCGAATTTGTTAGGAGACGCTACACGCTCTCCCAGACCAGCCGCCATTTTTCCCGAG
>CM052099.1:2412423-2434011 GCA_028453745.1 Agapostemon virescens
GTGTTATTTTCATTGGATCTTCGCCGATCCTAAGATGTAGAATTTAACTGTGACGGGCTTCATAGATTATTTCCTGACAACCACACGAAGCGCATGTGTGTGTGTATGAAACATAAGCAGAGAGATTGGCAAACAGAAATTATCTGAGTAATCCTTAATTATAGGGGGGTTCGTGTGTAATCTTTGTCAGGGATGGAACGTTTGGCGTAGGAACGGATTCAAACGTACGTTAATAAACTTCTTCACTCACAGAACAAACAATGGTACAGTGGATGAACGTAGAGATACTAACATAAGCATAAACAGAAACACTTAAACGGAAACTAACGTAATAACATAAAGAAAACTGATGTAATGAGTTAAAAGAAGATCGACTTACGTAATGTTTTACTAAAAACTGCTACGAGCATTGCAACGACTTCATACATATACCAGTGCTCATTAATGGGGCGTAAACGTCTTCCACCAATGAATACTTGCAGTAATATTTGTATATTCTTATTGGCTACTTAATTCGCCGCCCAACTCGCACTGATGGAATGAGAGTAACTTTCGAAAGTAGCGTCTCAGGTACCGGTCTGAAGATGGTCGCACCCTAGTTAATACCTGACGATTCGCGTTTGGAGGTTTATGGTACGTCAATTGCTATTGAGTGCAAAAGTCAGAGTCTCGGAGGCGCACGTGTCTACAAAGGACAGCCTTAATAAATCGACGTTCCAAGCTCTGGCAAAAATACTAATTAAATCATCTGGCATTTCAAATGGACGGTTCCTAAAAAAATAGCGGAGCACAGACATCCGTGCAGACATCCAACAGAGCACCTCTTCACAATATATTTCTTACATAATATTGGATAGTCAGAAAAATATTGATTTTTGTCATTTTTTGTTGAAATGTTTCTTTTAATCAAAAGGGATTTTATTCGAGTATGTATTGGCCATTATTATCTATGACCTTTGTCATTTTTGGGGTAGAGCCATAATCCCATCGGAATAAAACTTTTGTGATTTATCGGATAAAAATTTGGCCAAGTGATTTTCACAGTCCTTTTTCGAATCCAACTTTTTGCCATCAAGGTAGTTTTGCAGAGATCGAAACAAACGATAACCTGATGGTGCAAGGTCTGGGCTATACGGTGGATGCATCAAAATTTCCCAGTAAAGCTCTCTCAAATCAAGGTTTGAGCAATAATTCGCAGATACAAACCTGATCCATCAAATTTTTCTCTATTAACACTTTGACTGCCATGTCACCCATATATGGGTGACAAAATTATTTGCCCATGTTTAAAAATAAATTTGTACGCTAATATATTCGTTGCACTCAATTGGGTTCATATCTAGAGAGTACAAGAAGGTTGAAGGATAACTATGTGTCAGACATTTTAAGTTTTCGATTGTTGCTGCATTAAATAAATTACTTTGATTTTGTGGAATTATTGAGGCTGTTGGTTGGGCAGTTAAAATGTTAAATCATGAGATACCTAAACATCGAACTTCTTTTTGTATCCAGTCTTTTGCAAATGATTCAAAGCGGTTGAATGGTGAATGTTTAGGACCGTAGTAATCTCATGACTGCTTATATGCCGACCTTGCTCAACTATTTGCATTATTTTATCGGCTTTTTCAGTGATTGGTCGACCAGAGTGAAATGCATCTTTAATATCGAAATTGTCAGAAAGGAAATGAGCAAACCATCTACATGCTATTGCATTGATAAAACATCTTGACCGTAAACACTACAAATTTTTTTCCGAGCTTGTGCAGCGTTTTTGTCTTTTTCGTAGTAAAATTACAAAACATAGTGGGAAATTTAGATTTCCTTCTCATCGAATGCTCCCCCCTTGATGCCACGATTACACCTAACCCTACACTAACCCTATCTCCTGGGATGTCCTTTCACTTTTACTTGGCGATCGATCCAACCGACGCCCCTATAAAGAGCTTGTTCACAGGCCTCGTCGAAGGCTGAATAAAAAGACAAAGATGTATCGACGGACTTGTGACATTTGCAAGTTTATAGTTCGTCCCGAGGACGTTGGGAAGAGGGTGACGAGTTATCGAGGAGAGGTTGACTTTTAACCGATGGCTTGTTACGTAACCACCGAGAACATATCTTCGGAAAACTTGCTCGACTTTTGCAACCAGGGGTCACAAATGTTCAAGGCCTAAACCGGAAAAAAATCGTTTAATAACAAATAATTTTTCGGTTTAAAAGTGGTCATCCATTTGGAACTCTTCGGTTAACAATTGTCACGATCTTGAGATGATATTCTCAAATACATTTTTATATCTTCTCAAATATGTAATTATTTATATATATATATATTTAATTATAATTGTGAATTGTTTATATATATAAATATTATTTTTTAAAAACATATGTTGATTTTTAGTTACGTAATGAAATATGTGTAAATGTTGATTCCTCTCTCCCACAGTCCCCTTGTTTTCGCATTATTGAATGTGGTATACCTATTTTTACGGTCGTGAGCCAATTTCACTCATATAATGATTTAACAGATAGTCGTATGACATGTGAAATTTATAGCTTACCATTCAAGTAAATACTTCAAAAAAGATTTTATTTTCCAATCGGCTGAAGAGATAAGAAGTAAATATATAGAAGATGTCGAGAACACATCCATTCCATTGACAAAAATTCATACTACTGACGCACGGAAGAATTGTCAAGTTCAAGAATCATGTACTAGAAATAGATATAAGAACCTTTGCGCTAAATGCAATCGAAATGTTTGCAACAAATGTATTTCAAAAACAGAGTTTATATGTAAAAAATGTTTTCAATGAATTTTTTAAAATGATTAAATGTTACAATGTTATTCAAATGTTTAAAATGATTTGCAACTATTTTCTTTGCAAAAAACTTCAATTTTCTTGTAAGAGTCACATTGGCTCACTTCAGTAAACATATATATACAATCAACATCCGTAAATCTAATGTTAACACTTTGAACGCGGAGCCATTTTGCATTTTATTTACCTTTAAACGAAAAGGATACAACTGTGCATAAGCAAAAGACTCGCTTACCTCATTTGCGCTTTTCTGTTTCAATGAAATCTATTAAAATAGTGTAAATATTTGTTAATATTATATGAATTGTATATAACATATTAATTTGTAAATTTGATAACGTCAAGTCCCAGGGACTGACATAGCGTTTAACGTGTTCACTTATTAACAGTGGATTTATATTTTTGCAGTTAGAAAATTGTTTGTCTATAAAGTGGAGTCGACTGCAAACTTTGCTACAAGCGTTTCATATCCATAGTACACGAGTACCCGCATAAATGTGAATCTTAAGTGACGTATAATGACGTATAATTTAACAGTAGAGCTATAAATAAAACGGTAAATAAAGGGTTGTGAAATTCAATCAAATCGATAAAATATAGTGCAGAAATTATTTAAAGGAAATTCCACGTGTTGCCGTGGTAAAGGGTGCAAATCATTTTACATGTCGCGTGTGTCGATGAACCAATACCGATGCAGTGACAACACTCTTTTATTTTCATTTATTTTTTCATGAATCTTTTGTCACCATACTCGTGCATTATTCTGATGAAAATTATGCCAAACACGATATAATTTCTATTGTATTTACATTTTTGTTCGACGATAATAAATTCTGGACGCAACGATCACAGCGATAACGGCTGAAAAAATGATAAAGCAATTGTCGAACTACTTAAATTATCATTATTTCGTTAATAAACTTTCTCCAATGTGTTTGTTACATTTTTCGGATTAAAGCGAGATCAAGTATGATATTAATAATGTTTCGCAAAACCAGTTAACAACATCAAGCTACTTTTTAATCATCTTACTCAGCTGTTTAATCGCCTTACACAGGATTACCGAATACAATTATATATTTTTGTAAATATTATTTGTTTCGAGCAGTTTTCATTCATTACTCGCATTTGGTATGCCATTTTCTTATGCAATTCTTTTTTCTTATGTATTATTTTAAAGTGAGTCTCCCCTTTGCGTTGAAATCCGGTTTGTTAGAACCTTTGTGCAAATATAACAAGCAAGATTTAGTAAATGAACATTTTCATTTAATTACGAAACTCAGTGACAATTAATTTTTACAACACAATTGACTACGTCTGTTAAACAGCTCTGCTGCGATCTTTCAACTGTGATGCAATCTTTTATAATAATATTTGTCATTAGTGGAGGTCGCTGTCTTCTTCGTCGCGTAATTCTTTATGCATGATAACGAATAAAGGACGGTTTAATTAAACCGTGAAACGGTTATCACAGAACGAGCGTCGCGTTGGATTTGACTTCCCGTTAATCTCGGTATTTTCAGAATTCGACCAATGGAACCGGAAATGGGAAATCGATCGACGGACGAAAGTATTAACGGTGACTGCGACCACTGTCAAACCAATTGGTTATAAACTCCGACAGGGAACCAGAAAATATTAAAATTTCGTATTCATCAACGTCCTATACAAAATTCTTTTAAACAAATCACCAATTTGCGCGTTAAAATTTTCAATAGTTTTGTCAGATCTATATTTCATTGCAAAATAAACTGCGTTCTCTAATAATTCCATTTTTTATCCAGTACTATACAAAATAGTGTAACGAATCGATCCTTCCATCGATTGTCCTATTTTAACTCATAGATTTCTCGTAACATTATAATTTTTTCTTATTTTAATGAACTATGAAACTGAATATTTAAACCAAATAAACAGCTGTTTGGTCAATTTAATGAGTTCAAAATAATATTATATAACGTCCCCACAGTTTTGTACCTTAGCTATTCATGATTTCTTCAAATTTATGCCCATGGGACGGATTTAATTTGTCACTGTATGGATTAATATGTAAAAGTAATACATTTTATTTGGAATATACTTACATTGATGATATAAATATATTTTTAAAACTGCATTTTAGTTACAAAATATAAATAAATATATAAATGAAACAAAATAGAAATATTTATATAGAACAAGAACCAACTTAAAGCCTAATAATTTTGTACCCTGTGGTATTTTTCAAAACATGTCGGTAAATGCAAAGGTACCTGGCATTGTTTGCCTTGCCAAGTGGTTTCTTTTCTTATTTTATGTTTATAACATAAGTGACACCATTTTGTAGGGTGTTTCTTTAATTCTGTTGCCGGAATATTCTCCGGAAAATGTGCCTAATTTTTCGCTATAAAACTATGTGGCGCATAGCTATTTGTAGGGTTCGCAAATTTCGCAAATATTATTCCGCAGTTCGAAAATTTTATACAAAATATGGTCAAAATAGTGTTTTCACCTCGTCAACTATGAAAAGATTACTTGAAACATTCAGGGACACTGGATCGGTTGGAGACACTAAACACACAGCTCGTCCAAAAACAAGCCGTTCAAATGTCAATGTCGATACAGTGCGTGAGAGTGTTGGTGAAACCCCAGGAACATCAATTCGGCGTCGTGGACAAGAATTGCAAATTTCAATAAGTTCTCTATAGCGTATACTCACAAAAAATCTGTGTCTCCATGTTTACAAAATTCAATTAACACAACAACTGAAGCCTAATGACCATGAACAGCGAAGAGAGTTCGTGGAATGGATTATTGAACACAACAAGTGGATGCTGATTTTTCGAGCAAAATCATCCTAAGCGATGAAACACATTTTCACCTTGATGGCTTTGTTAATCGCCAAAATTGCCGTGTTTGGGGTTAGGAGAACCCACATGTGATTGTCGAACAACAAATGCATCCACAACGTGTCACTGTTTGGTGCGGATTTTGGGCTGGAGGCATCATTGGACAATACTTTTTTGAAAGTGAGGCTGGTAAAGCAGTAACTGTTATTGATGCTCGATATCGCGACATGATAACACAGTTCTTTCTGCCGAAATTGGATGCTATTGATGTGGCCAATATGCGGTTTTAACAAGACGGTGCCACATGCCATACAGCCAATGAAACAATTCAATTACTGCATGAGATATTTCCTGGTCGTGTACTCTCTCGTTTCGGTGATTAGAATTTGCCCCCTGGATCATGTGATTTAACACCATTAGATTTCTTCTTATGGGGTTATTTGAAGTCAAAGGTCTATGTCAACAAGCCCACAACCACCTGTGCATTACAAGAGGAAATTAAACGCTGCATCAACGAAATTCAGCCACAATTATGCAGAAAGGTCATGAAAAATTTCGACAAAAGAGTGCACATGTGCCAGCAAAGCCGTGGAGGCCATTTGCCCGATGTGTTATTCCATAAATAACCCTATCCTATGTACTTTATGATTCAATTAAAAAAATAACAATCTAAAGACTAAAAACTGTGTTTTCTATTTAATTCAAACCATGCGTGAATTTTGGGACACCCTATATATAATAAATACCTCGGCGGGTGGTGGCCACGCATGCACGTCAATTAAACGTAATATTCGCAGGTGCTTAGGAAGAAGCATAATCGATTGCCGAGTGTTTAGTTAATAATTAAACGTTCTGTAAAAATAGTGCGACAGTTTTCTCCACGATCCACGCAATACGAGCAAGGACGACGCAGAAGAAAAAGAACAACCTTGTGACAACGTGACAACCTTGATCCTCGTGACCGCGCACAACAGAGAAAAAGCCAGATAGAAAGAGCAAGACAACGAGGAGCGGTAACGCGAGAGGAAAAGAGAGACAGACAGAAAGAGAGAGAGAGAGAGGGTGGGGGGGGGGGAATAGCAACGCCTATTTATAAAGCATTAGCGGAGAGTGAAGTTTAATCAGGCTCACAACGTGCCCCGTAGTGCCTCTATTTATTGCTCCTTCGTTGATCAATACGTTAAATGCTGGGATACAAGCAGAGCCATCCATTTACGCGAGCGGGTATTTCGGGTCGAGTGCCGATAAAAGTACACTTCGGACGGTCGATGTTATTGACGGCACTCGAGCGTTCTGCTATCTCTGCGAGGCGAGAGACGGTCCATGTTTGATCTCGCGGATTTTTTTTTTGAGAGGAAAACGGTTAAGGAGAAGCCGGCGTGACGCGATCGGAAGGGCTCGATCGTAGCCAGATCAAAAAACCACGGCGTTCGTTCGACAAGGGTGGGTCAAATATGAACCAGACTTTGTGTCCCGCGCAGTCGTCGAGATGAATCCGGAGTTTCATCGAACAGTCTTATAAATAAGACGTAGGTGCGGAAAATATTGGGAGTACGAATAACTCTCCGCCATTTAAAATCAAATAGCGCAACCAATAAGTTACGGCGGCTAGTGTCAGATGTAAGACGTCATATCGTAAGGTTGAACATCTGTCAATTGTGGTAAGTTCTGATTTACTTCTTTAATGAAGAAGAAATCTGCAGTTGAAGCGCATCGATTGCTTGCAGAAGCATATGGTAAGGCTTCATTAAGTGAGCGAAGTTGTCGCGAGGGATTCCAAAAGTTTAAGAACGGTGAATTTGATGTCGAAGACAAAGAACGTAGTGGAACGTAGTGTACGAAAACGCGGAATTGGAAGCATTATCGAATGAAGATTCGTGCCAAACGCAAGAAGAACTTGCACTTGCTTTATCAGTGACTCAACAAGCGATTTCGCATCGTTTAAAATCATTGGGAATGATTGAAAAGCAAGGAAATTGGTTTCCGTATGAACTGACGCCGATTATCCACATGTGAAATGCTGCCTGCTGGCATCGGTTAAATCCTACTTGATAATATTTAATTCAGAAGTTTTACCTCACCCGCCGTATTCACCAGGCATTGCTCCTTCTGATTATTACTTGTTTCGATCGATGACGCATGGCTTGTCCGAGCAGCACTTCACATCATACGAAGACACCAAAAATTCAGTCAATTCATGGATAGTGTGAAAAGATGAAGCGTTCTTCCGAAGCAGTATCCGGATGCTGGCAGAAAGATGGGAAAAAGTAGTGGCCAGTGATGGACAATACTTCGAATAGAACATAAGGTACCCTTCTTTTACAATAAATACACAATTTAAGATAAAAAACGGCGGAGACTTATGTGTACTGCCAAAAGAAGCACTCGCTGATAAGATAACGCGTTATGTAACTCAACGATCAGTGATCAACCGGGAAACTGTAAGTCACAAACTGGGAATACGTGTCGAAGAGCGGTTACTCATGCAGGAACACTAGCTTGTTACTACTTTGACAGTTCATACTGTAGCTTCTCGTAACACAAAGTCGATTGTTTGGAGACAGCTGAAAAGGTGATGGAGAACGGTAGAAAAGGAAGGGAGCAGTTCGTTTTGGGCCTGCTAGAGGACTCGTCGATGAGACTGCCTAGAAGGCCCTGCCTTAATACTAGAACTACCAAACCAGTCAAAATGACTGGTCCCTACATATCTCTCCCGCAATTACTGAAGTTATAAAAATGTTTTCATTAGTAATTTTCCGATGTACTTCTTTAATAAACCACAGGTTACAATAAAAATTGAATGAAGTTTGAGTAGATGCAATATTATTAATATTACAAAAGCAATGTATGTCGTTGAAATTTTGTTACGGTAGTTCTAGTGTTAAATGTTGAGACATCGGAAAACTGTTAATACGTTGAATGCCATGGTGGTTAACGGTGACCGACACCATTTCGTTGTATTAGAATGGTTATCATTAAATTAATAGCATTCAACATTAATTTATTACTGTCGAAATTAACCAGATTATCAGTAACTAACAATTCTTTTTAATAACCCTGATTACTCCTATCGATTAAATAAATTAAACTTGTTTGAAACATAAAAAATTCCCTCGGCATTCAACGTGTTAAGGATGGTATACATATGAATCGTATACGGATGAGGTACTAGCAGGAAAGTCGTCCTATTGTCCATCTTCTGGCGAGCGCAGGAGGTAGAACAGCCACAATTGCTTTATCGCGAACACCATTGCTTAGTCCAAATAGATTATTTCGATTTAGGACCCTGAAAGTGCTTCACAGCTTGCTCGGAATTGCCAAGCACGTACAGTAGTGTTTTAGCTTTCGAATAGTAAAACGATAAGGTCTTCAGCTGCACCTGGTTGCGTCCTTCCTGAGGTGACACGGTGAGCTCTGGGGTTAACCAAGGGCAAAGGAGGTTCAGTATTCGTTCATTCTCCTTCTTCGTCATGCTCATGTTCATTCAGTCGCCTTCGTCAGTCGATAACAAGTGACAAAACTCGACAGTTCAAGGTTAATAAAAACTTATCATTATGTGCTCATATTGCATGTCTAAACCTTAAGACTGAGATTGTAGTTATGATAAACTATACTTGATAGTGTAAGATTGAAAGAATACTTGTTAATGAGCGATCAAAATAACTGTAACGTTCGTGTCACTGCCAAGACTCACAGAACTAAGACATGTACTGAGACTGACTAAGAAGTACTAAATGAATAATACTAATTGACTTCGCAGTAACAAGTGACTAAAGCAGACTGAGAAGATTAAAATGAAGGTCTAGTGGTGATAACTAGGGGCAAAGGGGGTTCAGCATTTGTTGATTCTCCTTCTTCGTTATGCTCGTGTTCATTCAATCGCCTTCGTCAGTCGATAACAAGTGACAAAACTCGACAGTTCAAGGTTAATAAAAACTTATCATTATATGCTCGTATTGCATGTCTAAACCTTGAGACTGAGATTGTAGTTATGATAAACTATACTTGATAGTATAAGATTGAAAGAATACTTGTCAATGAGCGATTAGAATCACTGTGACCTACGTGTCACTGTCAAACCTCAGAGAATTAAGACATATACTGAGACTAACTAAGAAGTATTAAATGAATAATACTAATTGACTTCGCAGTAACAAGTGACTAAAACAGACTGAGAAGATGGAAAAGAAGCATTAGTGATTTCTGGGTTTTATATTCTTCGAAAATGAGAAACTGGAAGCTGATTGGCTATGGGCAAAACGGAAGGGGAATGCGTTGGACACGTAGCGCGCAGTGGCGCAGGTAGCCAGAAATCCTGAGCGAGTTATCGAAGCGTTGCGAACTAACAGGCCTACCATAAACCGAAATATGTAATCATCGAATTGCGCTGAGCCTGAATGTACTGATTACTTTATTGCTTAAAAAGAGAGGCGGCTATACTTCTGAGACCATGTAAATCTAATTGACGGGACTTTTAATTAAGTGTATAATGTTCGTTGAAAGAATAAACGTATTATCTTGCTAAGCCGAAAGAGATTATTTGGAGATTAAAATATTTTCAACTTGAAAGGAAAACAAAATCGTTTCAAAGAAAATCAGATAAGTGAAGAATGAAAATTCCGTTGCAGAACGGAACAGGGTGTCCCGTAAAGTTCAAAGAAATTTGAAATGGCAAATTATTGAAGTGGTTCTAAGCAGCCAGAAAAATAACTTTTTAAAGAATTAATAACTGAGAACCATTAGATTATAAGGGTTTGGAATCAAGAATTGTTTATTGCACGTACAGCTTTGGAATTTTTCGATTAATCTATCAGAAGATATTTATAATACGGTTCGAGTTGAAAATACTGTTACTACTGGTATAAGCATTGAGCTGAAAAATCGATTGCATTTAAACCAAATTGGATGAATTGCGTAATTACATAAGTACAGAATAATAGTCCTCCATTTGTTTACCGACACAGAAGGAAATATTGAACTTTTAATCATATCCGGACTATTTCGAATCGATTCAAGTCACTTGAATCATTGTTTATCCGTCGTATCAGCTGTTGAAACAACACAAATTAACAAATGAATTCACGTCACTGCAATTAAATGGGAAGTATTTGATTTAATATCGAATATGTATTGCCGTACGTTTAATTCACAATTTTAATCGGATTAAATGCGTTAATCATATGAACCATATTCACGAGTCTTTTACTCTCTGTAAATACAAAATTGTTCTTATTTGTTTCAGGTACGATCGCGCCCATACTGATCTCGGTTAACGTAAGTTGGATGATAACGAATAAGTAATCTTAATGAAACTTTATAGATATTGTTAAAGCAGCACACTGGATTTTCTCAGAAACTGAATAATTAATTAACATTACATGAGTATACACGCCTTCTCAAATTTCACAATTAATCACTCGCAACGTCATCTTGTTTTCATTAAACTTCGCTCTCTCTCGTTTTTCCTCTAATTTTTCCATGCTCGTATCGATCTTACAGAATAAAATTAACCTCTCACAGTAAATAAAAATATTAATTGTCCATAAATTAATGACTAGTTTGAAACCATATTGGACTAACTACCTTTTACTCCGAATCAATGTGAACGCTATTAGTATTTATTCATTTCATCATTAAACATTTCTCGAAATTGAGACAATTACACGTTTGTTATTATTTCAAGAGCAGTGTGCATTAGTCTAGTTTAATTGTGGGAACGATTAGAGCAAAAGACTATTAAAATACTGGATAAATCTTTGCCACAGTGAACGATGGCTGTCATTAACCCTTTGCGGACAAGGATTTTTAAAAATATTGCAAGTATTTTTGCCAGAAAGTTAAATCTTCTATTAATGTTTTAAGTTCTGAGAGAAAATAAAAATATATACTGGTTTTATGTTACTGTAATAGTTAAATTATATTTTTTTGCAATTTTAACGATTGCGAGCCACAAAATATTAACCTCTTAGGCACGGCTGAATTTTGCGCAGGGCTGTTTCTCTGTACGGCAGAGTTCAACGCGAATTATGTGTAAATGATACATGTGTGACGGATAATGCTGTTCTCTACACGAGTACATTGAAATGTAGTGTTTGATCAGAAAATTATAATTTTTCTTAAAGATATGACACACGTATGTTGACTTTAACAATTTACTTTAATAAAGAGATGGCATCCGCGAAAGCCACTATAGTGGCACATAGTGCCAAAGAGGTTACGCATTAAATGTCATTCATCGATTTATTGTTACACATAATTTTAAGTTAAATGTGTTATCATTTAGTCACACTACATTTCCTTCAAAATTCATTCTGTTTTAAATAAAATTGTACAGAATGACGAAATTCAATTCAATTTCATTTCCGCATGTTTCGTAGAAGTATATTGCAAGAATGTAATAAAACGAAACCTCGGTTGCAATGTTCAATAAATAAAAGTTACGTCAATTTTAACCCTCTATGGGCCGAATTCTTTTCTTAAATATAAAAAAATGTATGTAACAGAAAATCAATAATTACAAACCTATATATGCAGATTAAAAAAAATGTACCAGTTTAAAAAATTTTATTATAATTTGTAACTTTATAATTTTGTAGTAACAACGGCTTATGATGTTTGCACTTCTGTGCATAAAAGCTTAAGCGTGAAATTCCATAAAACAGTTTGTACTTGGCGTTAAACATAGTTATACGTTGCATTTGGAACAGTTTATTTTTGGAACTCTCTGTTGGATCATACTGCAGTGCATATGCATTGGTATAGTCAACTATATCACTTATTATTTTACTGTGAAATAGTTTGGGAAAATGGGTCACAGGAGAGAGGGGTCCTTCGGAGTCTTCAGGGCAATCTCCGTTCCAAGGGCGATGTCAATTATTATTCGTCTGGGATACTGATTGCTAAACAATTTTTTGTGGTCCTGAATTTTCCTTATCCGATGATGATTCGGTACTAAATTCATCGTCACTGTCAATATTATTTATGCGTCGTCGGGTAAATACTACTGGATGATCTTCATCGGACTCAGAATCTAATAAAGAATCTTCGGATTTACCACCGCTAATGCGTCTAATTCTAATTTCTCTATTATTTTTATATGATCATGTATCCATATTTTGGGTATATGATATATAACTCTGAAAATAGAAGAAAGCACAAGCATTATCTTAAATATACCTTAAATATTTACATTATCTTATATATATTATATATAATAATATTATGTAAGCTTTGTTTTGTTTAATAGAGAGAATATAACAGAATAGATAGAAGCACAAGTAATGTAAATTGCACAAGATGGTTCCGTTGGCTTCTATCTTCAGACAACTTGCAAGGCATTTACTTTGATATTTCAGGTTGACGATGCTGCCAACCGTTATCAATATTGTCATTTGTTACCTCAGAGACATTATATAATTTAGACGTACACGTTATCTTATAAAAAATTTTAATTATTTCGTAAAATGTTGATGTATTAACACGTGACTTGAAAGTTACAAACATAAGAGTAACAAATGTTTAGAATAATAACATGGTAATTTTTAGCGTTGCCTTAGAGACGTTTTAGGAGCACTAAGAGTCAAAAATCATTTTCAAGAAACAACTATAATTTAAAGTTTCGAATTTCAATGTTATTCAGTTTCTATTCCGTTGAGAGGTGATATTTCAGTCCTAAGGTGAATTTGTACACGAATCACGATTGCGTTTTGATTCAATCCCTTGCCGCAGGTAGGACATTCGAAAGTCGGACAATCGTTATCAATATTGTCATTTGTTACCTCAGAGACATTATATAATTTAGACGTATAAATTATCTTGTAAAAAAACTAAAATCATTTGGTAATATGTCGATATATTAACTAGTTACTTGAAAGTTACACGTCCCCATAGAGGGTTAAAGTATGCTACTGCTTTGTCCCGGTGTGTGCTCCACTGTGCGCCGATGGCAGCGAAAATATTAGTTGAATTCGATATCCGCGAACCGGACGCGACGTTGCGGGACAAGTTAATAACTTCAACCGTTTTATTTTCTCAACAGAAATTCTTCTCAGAAACGAAAAGAAAGAGAGAAAAAAACTGAATACTGGAGCATCGGTTGTACATAGGTTGGAAGAAAAGGTCCGAGACAAAAGTCGCCGCAACCTTCGCGGTGCCAAACGAGCGCGGTACAGTTCCTTTCAAGAAGTCCATTATCACTGAAAGGACGACGCGTATTCACGCGAAAAGAGAGACTGCCTCAAACGGGCTGGCGTGCCGGATAGAAAGTGCTATATGCTCTCGAAAAAAACACGAGGAAACAAAGCGAAGCCTAAAAACCTAATACGAGTATCGTCAGACGGCGGGGGTGGAAACGGAGGGGATGTGGCGCGGGGGTAAAGGCTGGTTCTCACATATCGCGGCCATTATTTCTCAACCGCGTGCCGTGGCAAACCCATTAATACGCAACAAGAGCAAGCAAAAAGTATCAGGTGTAAAGGAAAGTTCTGTCATTTTTGCAAAAATACAGTCTAATCGTTATATCACGTAAAAATCTTAATTTAACATTAGAATCTACATTTTATTTAAATTTACGCGATCCAACGCTGCTGCATGACGAACTCCAATCGTGTTTGCAATATCAATAGACGTTAATGTCTATGGAATATCTTTTTCAGTCGGCTGTATCTGATTATCACAAGTTCCATCAGGGACGATGTGTGATAGTAAATAGTCTTAGAATGCGTTCGCAGCATATCAATTATTCGTCGAGTCTGATTTTGATATAAATTATTAAGTGTAAGGAAATATTCGGTAATTTTTTAATTATAAATTCAGTCACTCAATTAAAGTTTTCACAAACAAATTAATTTGTTGTGTATTTTCCTTCGTTACGTTTTTCTAACAACGCTCTAGAAGCACATTGATTCTTTTAAAGTTGAAAATCTTGTCTTTGGATGCAAAATGTCGTTGATTGCTCTTTGGATATCTCCGAAATACACACATATATGTTTTTCATTAACAAATTTTTTAAATATTGGAAAAGTAATAATCAGATGGGGCTTCGCCAGAAAATATCGGAGGTGTAGAAGAATTTTTTGTAATGCTCTTTAATTTTTCGCGTTTCAATGTTTTTGCGGAGAAGCTGCTCTTTGTTTTTCGAAAGCAGAAATTTAGCCTCGTTTGATTTGTGTGCAGTCTGAGCACTAAGTTCTAAAATGATTCTAAGCACCTCTATGCGACCCAATGCTGTGGCATGATGACCTCCAATCAAGTTTGCAGCATCGGTAGACGTTAACACCCGTTTATTCTCAGTCATTGTGCGCAAAAGTTCATCATTGTCAATATCCGATGGTGTTCCTGATCAGAGTTTTTCTATTAATGAAAAATTATTTGTACAAAATTGTTTAACTATATTAGGTAAGCTCTTGAAGTTATCGGGGCATCGCTAAATACATTGCATCAATTGTTTGTCACTTTCATAGGGTTATTTCCTACTTGGTCCTCGTACAATCAGCACTGATTCAAATATTATTTCGAATGACACACTGTGGAAGAGATTAATATTAGGAGACAACAATTTCATAACCAATTGTAAATTCTAATTGCAAGCTTACTTCGTAAACTAATTGTAACTAATTGTTAAGTTAAGAAATTTACGCATGTTTTATTCTAATAGGTTTCGTCATTCTATTACTATTGCAAGGACAAGTAATAGTAAGAAACCCCATAAGCAAAAGAGGAAATAAATAGAATAAAATACCGTAGACCAGAAGAAATGGGGGTTTTACAGTTAAAATAGCGTTCGAGTGCAAAGGATTAACACTTTAACTGTCCAGTCAACAACCTCAAATGTTCCACAAAATCAAAGTAATTATTTAACGAAGCAAAAATTGAAAACTTAAAATATACGTCTTGTATTTTCTAAATCTCAATGAAATTTAGTACAGCGAATGGATTAACATGCAAATTTAGTTTTAAACACTGGCAAACAATTGTGTCAGCAATACATGTGTAGCATGGGCAGTGAAAGCGTTAATATTTGCGCGACTCTTTTTTATAATATCGAGGCATTTTTACAATATCAAAGACCGTACGATAAATAATTTGAAACCGGTTAAGATGGCCGTCTCTGTTGGGTTACGTTCAATTTCACGTTTTCTCAATTTCGCCGTTTTCCGTATGAAACTGACCGTTGTGTGCGCGACGTCAGATTTCGCCAGGCGACGAGCGCGCGAATCGTCCTTCACGTTCGCCCGGAAATTTACCATCTCGTTCCATTTTTCTTTATTCGTGTCTTTCTTCCTCGTATTTCACCCTTTGTCTCGTATCCACGAGTTTCTCCAGCACCCTGCACCCTCCGGCCTCCAGCGACCCGGCAGAGCTCGTCGCTCTACCCTCTGTCCTCCTCTTGCTCCTCCTCCTGCTCCTCCTCCCACTTCTTCACCCCTCGATTTGTCTCGTGACCGGCGCTCTTGCCCCCACCCCGTTGACGTTTTCATTTCCCCTACCTCGCTTTCTCGTTTCCCACCCTGACGCGGACTGGTAGGGGTGGTCTGAGTTCCATTTATAGAAAGGACGACCTATATATAGACGTCGCGGGCTATGCATAGCCTCACCCTGGCAACCCCACCGACCACCGACCTCTCCCGTTCCCTGCACTGCGAACACCACCGGGGTAAGAGGGGTTGCGGCCGATCGAGGTGTACGCGGTGCAGGTTCAATGAAACCAGGCCACCATCCCCTCTGTGTCCGGCACCACTCTTACGTGAAAATACAGCACCCATTCAGCAGCTTTTAAGGTACGTTCACACGCAGAGCGCGACGCACCGCGGACAGGTTTACCTTCAATCCTGTGCGTCCGAAATGTTTGCTCTTACTTCGCCATCGTAAAAAGTAAACGTACCGGTGAGCGACCAGTTTGAGAGTAATATTATGCAAGTAATGTTTCAAGCTTGTTGTCCTTTCGTGTAATTAACGATAAACTTACCAAGGCGCTTCAAAGGATCTTTTTTTAGATTTTTCATTTTACGATTACTGAAATTGTAAAATTGCTTTCGCAAGGAATCGCTATACTCGATTTCTTTATATTTTCTTTATATACTTACATCAAACGTGTTTATCGAATTTTCTGGTCTGCAATGCGTCGAAGCACATATTCTAGTTTACAAATATGTAAAATTAATTACTTTATTTTCTATTGTTTTCCACATAATAAATCATAAACGAAATTACACCCAATATTGGTATCGAAAAAATATTCGAACACTTAATATTACATAATATTTTTTCCTATTTAAAAATACATAACAACAGAATTATAAGCATAAGTAGCACTTTCAAACAAGCATACAATAAATATTCCTGAATTATTCTCGATTTGTGTTTCGGATCGTTGTCCAGGTAGAACTTTAAACTGTCACGTATACCTATATTCGCACTTTTTAATAAATTTTGCTTTAATAAGTCTAATATTTGTTCTGGTCCATAATACCTTGAATGAAAACTAACTCTCCTACCCCAGCAGTTGAAATACGGCCCCATACTATCAAGCCTCCGCCACCGAGTTTCACCGTCGGTATCATATTATTTAGTTTTAATTGTTCATTTGGTTTAAGCCACACTAATTTTCATCTACTACACCCAGAAACATGAAATTGACTTTCGTCCGCAAAATTCACATCATTCCACCATGATTGTGTTTTAGAAATAAATTCTTGAGCAGATGCTATACGTTTCTTTCGATTGATCTCGTTCTTGTATGGTTTTTTACGAGCCACTCTATCATTATAACCAGTATCTTTTAAAACATTGCGCACTGTATCCACGTAGACTTTCTTCCCAGTTTCTGCAGCCAATTCTGCTGTTAAATTAGGGGCATTTAATTGTGAATTGATCTTTATTTTTCGAATAATTACACGCTTATCACGATTGTCAAAAAGACGTGGACGTACCTTTTGAGGAATAGATTCAATGCGATCTTCATGTTTATATCTACTTACAATATCCGCGACGGTACTTTTATTTAAATTTAACAACTTTTTTCGCGGTGAAATATAACAAATTGTCGAATGTTGAATGAGGTATTTTTATTTTTGCGACCCATTTTCACAAATGCCTGCAGAAACGATAGTATTCTATTACTAAAATAGAATATTTTTTCGACACCAATACTGGTTCTAATTTCGTTTATGGTGTATTATGTGGAAAATAATAAAAAATAAAGTAGTTAATTTCACATATTTGTAAACTAGAATATGTGCTTCAACCCATTACGAACCAGAAAATTGGATAACCACATTTCAAGTAAGAAACATAAAGCTTTAATTTCGCAAAAACCATATTGTCCGAATATTAAAACGAGTAACTGTAAGTCGTGAATATAATCTAGACTAAAATCATTTTATTTGAGACTTCGTTTTCGAGAAAATTGACCATTTTAAAAATCGAAACTCATGAGATGTCACTGTAGATTATTCATATGCTTGAAAATCGTTGCCGTATTTGTAAACATCGTCGGTGTTAGAATTTTTTGAAGGATTAAATTTGCAGAACAATATTTTAAAAAATGTAAGGCTCGACATGGCGTGATACGTACTTTTTGGTTGCTCGCTCGCGGGGAACTGCCTCCAACGTTTATTTAACAAAATCAAAACATAGTAATGTGAACGAAACAGAGTAGTACGTAAATTAATAAAAACATATACATAATAGTTAAACATAATCCATAAAAACATATATAACACTTAAATATAACACTGCATGCATACTAATATATAATACATAAGCTATTCTTACAAAAATGTGTATGGAATTTAATCAGAAGAGCACAGTTATGTTTGAGATATCGTGAACACCTTGTTCAACAGTTTTTAAGTTAATGGAATTCTTGAAAAGTGAGCACTTCTTTTTATCTTACGTTTTTGTTCATCATCTCTCGTTATTCGAGTTGTGAAAAATAGTAAAACGATATTAGGATCGATCTTAGAAATTAATGAACACGGTCTACAGTTATTTTAAGCACCCTCGAGCCACGAATTGGCTTAATCTCTTTTAATCAGTATTGGGCAAAAGCAAAGTATAACTTGATTTATTAATTACACGAACTTCTACAACGTTGTCAGTCGATGAACCAAGGAACGCGTTTGACGGAGGGTTCGAACTAAAAATGGCGTAAAATGTAGGTGCAAAGAGGGATCGATGAATGAAATTAAAGGATACTTAGGTATAATGTTAAAACGATCGAGAAAGTTTAATGTCGCACGAGTGACTCTGGCGATCAACGAGAAACAATGAACAAGGGGAACGTGAGCTACAAATTTGAGCTTCGGTGTCTTCATTTTCACGGCTGCTGCACCATCATAACTTCGATCAACTTCGTAGCTCTGTAACAGGGAGTGCATTTGAAAGATAACTTGAAGAACATCAACTTCGATAAACGACGCAATAAACCGATCGAATCACGGACGTAAAAGTTAATAAAATTGCTCTGTTTAACCTTTTGTACTCGAAACAATTGTAATTCCAAAATCGAGATATTTTTTATCACTATTATACAGGGTGGTTGGTAACTGGTGGTACAAGCAAAAAGGGGGTGATTCTGAATTTTTCGTTTGAGGCTTTGTTTTCGAAAAAATCGATTTTGAATTACTTTATTACATACTTTAAAACAATTGAATATGTTAGAAAGTGTTCATAGAAATTTAATTAGAAGAGCAGAAGTATGTGTTCGGCAGAATGGGCAACATTTTCAGCAATTTTTGTAATAATAAACTTTGTGATTACTTCGTAATTTACGTGTCCCATCGAGACAACAATCTACAGTGAGATCCGTTATAACGAGACATGATCAAGTGCACGCGTACTTTGCGAAAATTCAAAGTCGATTTTCTCGAAAACAAAGCCTCAAACGAAAAATTTTTATTCTATATTTTCGACTCATTTTTTCATGTAGAATCACCCCCTTTTCGCTTGTACCACCAGTTACCAACCACCCTGTATATTTCTATCACTATTACTCTTATTTGGAAGACTGCAATGTTTACCGATTTCTTAGATGCAAACATAAAAGTAAAAGTTGTTTCAAATAATAGCATGGCAATTTTTAGCGTTGCCTTGGAGACGTTTTAGGAGCGTTAGGAGTCAAAAATCATTTTCACGAAACAACTATAATTTGAAGTTTCGAATTTCAATGTTATTCAGCTTCCATTCCGTCTATTTCTGAGAGTTTCCATTTACGCGCTGATACATTCTCAAATAAAAATAACTTTTGAATAGACCTCCGGCCCATTCAACAACTAGAGACGACCTTCTCTTCTTTTTATCTACAAAATGTTTCCTTTATCTCGAACAATTGCAATATCTGCTGGCTGTGCCGTACCTGTCAAAACAATGTACACATAAATATTGTTTCACACGAAGGGGGCAATAACACGAGGTAAGTTAATTGTTTGTACAATAGATGGTGAGGGAAAATTTTTAATTTAATTAATTTTCTTAAATGAAACTATAACAGCTTCGGTGCGCGAGAAAGACGGGGTTTCGGATACGTAAACTGTGCCCTTTCTACCAGGTCTGTAAATTTGGAACCGGAACTTGCCCATACGCGACGCTAGCTGTCAATGTATTTTCTTTTTTTGACATCTCATAAAGATTTTCCTCTCAGAACCATGCAAGTTTCATATAACAGCATAGTTTTTAATAGCGTCGAACATGTCGAATTTGTGCTTGGAAAGTACAATTTGCAGACAGCATTGATTTTCTGTTACCATTTGAAAAAGACTGTTTTGAAAAATCGTGTTGCAATTTTTACTGGAGCCCCAGAGTTGAAAATTGGACTGCAAAGGTTTAATTCGATTTTTAAATTTCTTTCACTACTTATTCTCCAAGAAATTAACTTATCCTCCCACGGGTACAGTTCTTCGCGAGATGTTTTAATTTTTCCATAAAAACACCCTGTATACACAAATTTTGCCTTAACCCATTTTTCACGATGTTAACGAAACGCTGAAGTTTGTTTTTACGAACGACACGCAGCTAAATAAAGCTGCATTTTCCGTTGAACAGATTCTGCAAGCAAATATAAACTCCGTTAACATTTACGCGTTAGAATTTTTTGAAAGTCTTCACATTGTCTTAGAGTCCAGTTAGTATGTTTTCATCCTTAATCCAAATTTTCATATTGTTATTATGTTCAGGATATTTTGCATTATTTATAGAAAAACATTGCTCTCTAGGAAAACTAGAGAAGGTTCTACAAAACAACCGGAACATACATTTGCGAGGACGGTGTGCTTCGAGTTTGTGTACAGATAACAATAAACAATAGAATTTATTTTCACTGGGCTCGAAAATACATTTATCCACGCTTCTACTAAATTCCAGTTCCATAAACTCGATACCGACGTCGCACACCTTTGGTAACAATATTCAAGCGCAACACCTGCGGACAAGTATACCTACTTAAAGATACCGTTGTATATCGCAACTTGCGTTATTTTCGTAGACTATGATCTATCCTAAATTAGTTTATAACTAATTTATGTTACATTTTATTGTTAACTTCCTTTAACAATTTATGGCAGAAGGTCTAATCTCTACTATATCGATTGCAAGAGTGAACTGATATAATACAGTTTTCTCTGCGATCGTCAACGAACGAATTCGTGTTATTTCTTGCTTTATTTAGTGCTATGAACCCATATATGGGTTCTCACACAACCATTCGATTTTGGCTATGAACTCATACATGTGTTTTCGCATAATCATTCGATTTTGGCTATGAACCCATATATGCGTTCTCACATAACCATTCGATTTTGGCTATGAACGCATATATGGGTTCTCACACAACCATTCGATTTTGGCTATGAACTCATACATGTGTTTTCGCATAATCATTCGATTTTGGCTATGAACCCATATATGCGTTCTCACATAACCATTCGATTTTGGCTATGAACGCATAT
>CM052099.1:2434021-2444184 GCA_028453745.1 Agapostemon virescens
GTGGGTTCTCACAAAACCATTCAATCTGGGAAGAAGAAATCTATGGACAGATATATGTGACTGGTGTTTGTAAGCCTATATAAATATCAAAATACAATAATAATTAATTAAATTACATATTAATTAAATACAGTTAATTAAATTTCTGTGTGCATTCATTGTGCATTAGTTAACGGTATCGCTACCAAAGACTTTTGAGGTGAAGTTCTGCTACTTTCTGGAAATTTGTTCTTTGTGTTTTCAAAACTTCATTTTTAATTACCCCTAAAATGTCTAAGAATGAGCTTGAATACTTTAGTAAAGGTGGTAGTGACATGGACTATGAACATGAAATTGAAAGGGTTAAAATTAAAACATTTGAAAGAAAAAAGATGTAGAATTTGTCTTCGGATTCCGAGGAGCTCTACAAGAAGACCAAGATATTAAAAATACGCAGTGACACAAGCGGTAAATATCAATACAATAGGTTGGATGTTAGAACAAACATAATCAAACCTTCTTTCGTAGCTTCGGAAACCGAAGAGTCAGTTCCATTGTATGAGCAAAGGAGAAGACGTCTGCGAATGTTTAGCTCATCTTCTGAAGAGGATGAAGGTCTACAGGAAAATGTTAATTCGACATCTAATGATATGGCAGAAAACTTTTCATGGTCTAAGAAAAATTAGGTACCAAAATTATATAATTTTGATGAATCAAATTCGGAGATAAGGGTACGCTTATCGAAAATATCCACTCCTTTGGGTGCGTTCAAGGTATTTTTCTCGAAAGAATTAATTACTGGTATCTGCGAAAAAACAAATAATTTTCATAAAAATCTAGCGTAAACTAAAATACATGCAGTTCATTCACGCGTAAATACCTGGACAGATACTTCACCTTCGGAAATATATTTATTTATTGCTATCACTATGCTAATGTCCGAAATGAAAAAAACATCTATAAGAGAATATTGGTCTACTGATAAAGTTATAAAAACTGACATTTTTTCAAAACTAATGAACAGAGTTAGATATGAATCATTGCTAAAAATGTTGCATTTTAATGATAAGAATAATATGAGCTTGCACGATCCGTTGATATAAATAAGACCGGTGGTTGCTGAACTTAGAAACTCATTTTCTAAATCATTTTATCCATACGAATATTTATGCATAGACAAAAGTCTTTTACTTTATAAAGGAAGATTATTTTTTAAACAATATATTCTGTCAAAAAGGAGTAGTAACCGAAATAAATGGTTATTAAGGCTTTTGAGGTCACCACATAATTTATTTTGGTTACAATCAATATACTTTGCAATGAAAATTCAGTCTGCTCAACTTGCGCTCTTTCGTAAAAGGTACGTGGTCCACGGTAGGCTTTTTCGTACGGAGTAGCCAGTCCATGGCGCACGCTTAACGTCGAGCAACTCAGCGCTCAAAGGGTTAAGAATCACCTAATTGATCAGCGTCGATGTCAATTACTAACCGATCCGGTTATTTCCTGGGCTCACGCATCCCCATTATTTCTTGCGCCATCAGCGCACTTTTCGGAAAAGTTAGGTGTGACGTTGGACAACTAAGAATCTGTCAACGCAGTGGAATATGTTTTGGGTCTGCGAAGTGCATGCTGGTCGGTGCACGCTTTGGAAACTATTGCGGCCGAAAATGAATGATTCTACAGGACGAAATATGCATTGCCTAAAATTTACGAATTGTAAACGCTGAAAATGATATTTTTAAAAATGGCTTCGCTGTTGCTGGCCTCATAAAATGACTCAATGCGCTACCAACCAAGTTACGATTATGCGAGTCTACGATCATTGTTTCAGGTATCGATTGTTAAACCAGTATAATCTATAAAACGCTCGTATTTAACACTAAAACTACCTAACCAGTCATTTTGACTAGTTTTTTCTTCCGCAATTATTGAAGTTATAAAAATGTTTTTGTCAGAAATTTTCGGATGTACTTCTTTAATAACGTACACGTTACAATAAGAATTCTATGAAGTTTTAACAGATGCAGTCTCGTTTTTATTACAAAGCAATGTATATCATTGGATTTATTGATCGGTAGTTCTAGTGTCAAATTATTGTATACCAACCATAAGACCCTGCAGCTTTAGTAATTACTCGTGTAATCCAAGCGTTTTAGTTCGTCTCTTCATTTTCAGTTAGTCATTCTACCTGCTATTACTCATCCTTGCATTCCATTCCTTATGATTCATCCGTTACCCACCATTAGACGAAAACAACCCTCACTATACCTCACCAAAAGCCCTATACCTTACACCGAATTCGGTTTCTTTCGAGCATTCTTATTCTCATTCGCTTCTGAACAGTTTTTACCGAGACTAGCATCACTTCGTATTTCGTTCAGAAATTGTACCTAATAAAATAAATTAAGTATTCGGAATAGAAAAATATTCTAATACGGGAAGGAATCTTTTCAAAAATCGTCGAGTGCATGCTCGCATCGATCAATCATTCCGGATACCTTGAGTATTAACCGACAAGAAAAAAAGGACGTATTATCCGTATTGAGCGTGCAACAAGTACGCATTGATTATACTTCCAGGCTGTATAAGTGATTCATAGTAAACCGAGCGCTGTTTCCAATTACGAAACAGTGTCGTTTTCATAGGAACTTCTTTCCAGCCGAGAAGGGGATGAATGGAAACAGCTGAAACAATGATTTAACATAGTCGTAGCCGAACAAACTCGAGACGAATTTTTATTTGCATCGACCGAATAAATTTCCGAACGTTTTATCAATTAGGATAACATACAGTAGCTTTAGAGGGTATTGAAACACTAGACTTCCTATTCTCGAGTAGCTATCGCATTGAAACTGTGGTAATTTTGTTGAAAGTTCCTGTTTGTTTAAAAGCCAAATATTAATCTCGCTTAGTATGTTTATGTGCCTATAAAAAAATCATATCGGGTGATTCTCAGAATGAATATTTAGGTTAAGTTAGGTTCTACTTCAGTTCTAATCACTTCCATATTAATAAATCAAGTATCAAAAAAATATAAAAGAGGATGTATATTAACCCTTTGCTGCTTTAACTAGAAAATAAAAAAATGTCTTCTGAATTAGGATATTTTCATTCTACGTGAATTATTTCATATTATGTATATAGATTTTTTTTATTGTTATTCATTCTTACAATCGTTAAACTTTTATCAATTTCATAGATACACAGATAGCGATGTTAAAATTGTTTTAAATAACAGTATGGCAATTGTTCATGATTCCTCACAGTCGCCACTCGAGTGCTAAGGCTTAAATCCTATTTTTCAATAATTTCGTTAAAAAGAATGACGCAAAAATATAATTCGACACATTTTAAAACTTCAAGCCTCCACTTTTGTTGAACATACTATGTATATATGTATTTCTTTATCATTGCCAAACGAGGAGATATTAATTATTGAAAAAAATTTCTTGAGTTCTAGCTTTGATAAAAATAATTATAATTTTTATTTTTTGTTATTTTTCTATATTTCCAGCAAGAAATAACGATTTATACAAAGCTTGTGGTTATTGATTCAGTCATGCTCATTACTGCAGTTCTTTTTATTTGTGCACAATACAGCGATTAAGAAACTGCAGATCTTTCATTGAAAGTATTGCGAATTGAAATGTCTGAAAAATTTTTCTCTTCGCAAAGACCACTGTAAATTTAACAACTAAAGCATCGCCTTTGCGTGGAATGTTTAAAGCTTGATTTACAATTTCTTTTAGTCTATCCATTGAACTTCCAGTGAAAGGTATTCCGCCATCTTTGCCATAATACACGGTACAGCGTGAGGGCTACTCAGGCGACCAAACTTGTTTTCTATTTTCGTTTTATAAAACACACCAAAAGAGATACGTAAATTAAATTCTAAGCAGTTGTTTTAACCACTTGACTACTGCAGACTTTGATATTCATCGGCCGTATCATACGGCAGAAATTGAGTT
Organism: Agapostemon virescens; assembly: GCA_028453745.1. Classification (NCBI taxonomy): domain Eukaryota; kingdom Metazoa; phylum Arthropoda; class Insecta; order Hymenoptera; family Halictidae; genus Agapostemon; species Agapostemon virescens. The sequence continues at coordinate 2,437,969 of CM052099.1, forward strand.
ACGATGTGCGCCAGGATCGACGAACTTTTGGGTGGGGATACATTTTTGTGAAAACATATTTCGATATGTCAAATAACTGAATTTCACTACATTAAAACGAATTATTTATTTATTTGGACCGAGTGAGTATAAATATTAGGAATTTAATATTAACGTAAAGTATTTCACAAGATATTTTCACAAGCCAAACTATGTCGAGCGCCAATAGGCGCCCTCAGTGTCAGAAACGCAAAATTTCTGAGCGCCTATAGGCGCCCATACTAGCTAAGGGGTTAAAGAGGCAAATTCAACTTTGTAATATATTTGTAAATATACAATAAATTGAATAAGAATAGATTGAACAGTTTGTACCTCGAAAGGTACACATATGTATATACAATTTTTTTAAACAATTTTTTATGACATTGTAGGATGGTGAACTGTATAATCATCAACGTAGGAGCGAAATAAAGGAAACATAATGTACAGAATGTATTTTTGAGCGCAAGAAACACATAGAAATTTCACGTAGATCTGATTTAATGGGAACGTCGAACAGTTTATATTTTCAGTAGAATTAGTTGTGTCATCGGGCGTATTTAAGCGCTATAAACGTCACTATTACGTAACGGGTCGTCGCTTTCTGATAAACTATATTTCGCATTTGACAAGTCCTGTCGATTGAAATTGAATTCAGTCTCGGATTGTTCCGTATTAGATTACTACTACCTTACCGCAGCCTGCCGGTTTATAGCCTAACCACCTAACCACTTCTGGAATCATTTTCAATCCTACTTTGCCTAAGTCTACGGGATATAGTTAAACAGGATCACGCGTTGGTCTACACACATAATTAATAGGTAATTAGTGCACAGGCGAAACATACCGTGTACACTGTACTGTCACAGAATCGCCGACACTAGTTACGTTAAACTATTTACAGTCTCAGAGTATAGAATTTTAAAATCAAATTTAAAAAAAAATATATTCTTAACCGTTTTACGTTGGCTACTAGAACTAAGATGTTTACTAAGCTTCTTGTTTAACAAATTGTCAACAAAGAGGCAAGTGGTACTGCTTAGATTTTTTATTCTACAATTATTGATGTTACATAGGAATCGCTTACGTAGGAATCGATTCAGTAGATTTCTTTATTTAATCGTACATTGTCTTTGAAATCGCACAAAATCTTTTCATTGTCATGAAACAGTATGTACTAGTTAATTTTAACACTTGATAGGTTTGGTGTTAAATAAATAATGCTTTTTAGTAGTACATTGCATCTTTTCGTCACATATACAATCATTCTACTTTTACTGTCGATTATAAATCAATAATATGCTGAAATCGTGATCGAAGCAGATATACCAGTGTATAGCTACGCAATAGTTGATAAATAGATAAAATAACAAGATACTTCATGTACAATATTTAAATAACAATATACGTTATACACGGCCCGCATTAGCGCATAAGCGAGAACTGATTCCGCATCGAAGACATGTCCAGGAAAACAGCGTTTATGTTAATTATAGTCTTACCGTTGGCAAACATACAACAGCAGGCTAGCACGTACTTAACGCTAGGTTTACGCAGCACGAACAGTGATTGTTATATATTGTTTTATAAGAATAACAAGAACGTACTTAATTAATATCTTAGCGATTTTTATCGCTAAATATTAATTTAATATGTATAGTAATAATTTAAATGTGTACTCAAAGAAATAAATCCATTTAATAATTTGCATTTTTATACTGTACATAATCGTGGATTAAAAAATTCAGTAAATCTAGTGTTAATGCTCTCCATTTTCTTCTGGCGAAAAACAAATACGTCATCAAATCTTTTCGATCACAATGCCTATTGCTTGCAACTTTCCTATTCGAATTACTTCGAACACAAATTCAACATCGACATTATTACAGCATTCTAGGGAATGCTATGCTATCGAAATGTGTAAAGTAATTTGCTATTAACCATTTGCACTCAAAGCAATTTCATTTCCAAAATCGAGATATATTTTGACGTAGAATAGTTCTATTGCAAATGATTAGTTTCTTTTGGTACATATAAAGTTTATAACTATTACTCGTACGAACAACACTTCAATTTATATCAATTTATTAAATGCAAACATAAGAGTAATCGAGACATTTTCTGACCTACAATAGTTTCATTGTACATGATTCCTTTCCTGCATACAAAGTTTATAACTATTACTCGTACGAACAACACTTCAATTTTTACCTATTTGCGAACCCTGTATGGGCAACATTTTTTTCTTAAATATAAAAAAAATGTATGCAACGAAAAATCAACAATGACAAACCTATATATGCAGATTAAAAATAATTTACCAGTTTAAAAAATTTTATTATAATTTATAATTTTGTAACTTTACAGTCACAACGGCTTACGATGTTTTCACTTCGGTGCATAAAAGCTTAAGCGTGATATTCCATAAAACAGTTTGCACTTGGCGTTAAACATAGATGCACGTTGCATTTGAAACATTTTATTTTTGGAACCCCGTTATTGGCTCACACTGCAGTGTATATGTATTGGTATAAACAACTATATCACTTATTATTTTACTACGAAATAGTTTTCGAAAATGGGTCACAGGAGAGAGGGGTCCTTCGGGGCCTTCAGGGCAATCTCCTTTCCAAGGGCGATGTCAACTATTATTCGTCTGGGATACTGATTGCTAAACAATTTTTTGTGGTCCTGATGAATATACAAAAACATACTACAATAACCAAGAATATAGTTGAATAAAGCAGAATATACGAACATATGACATATGATACCAGAATATACAACAATATGCTAGAATCTACCAGTAAATACAATAATATATTAAATGAACCAGGATATGCAAGAATTGATTAATAGGTACTAGTATGCATCATAATATTCCAGAGTATACAAAAATATACTAGAATATCACAGAATACACTAGAATAAAGTAGAATACACTAACATATGACATAACATAACAGAATATACAAGATTATACTAGTATGCAGCACGATATACCAGAATGGACTAGAATACACTAAAAATCACCATAATATTTTAGAATATACAAAAACATACTAGAATAACCAAGAAGCTGGTAGAATAAAGCCGAATATACCAACATATGACATAACATAATATACAATATTATACTAGAATGCACCAGGATGTACAATAATATTCTAAAATGCACCAGGATATGCAAGTATTGACTCGGATGTTCAAGAATGCATTATATTATCCCAGAGTATACAAAAATATGCTAGAACATCCCAGAATACCCTGGAATAAAGCATAATATACCAACATATGACATAACATAACAGAATATACAAGATTATACTAGAATGCAGCAGTATATACCAGAATGAACTAGAATACACTAAAAATCACCACAATATTTCAAAATATACCAAAACATACTAGATAATCTTCATCGGACTCAGAATCTAGTAAAGAATCTTCGGATTTATTACCGCCAATGCGTTTAATTCTAATTCCTCTGTTACTTTTATGTGATCATGTATCCATATTTTGGATATATGATATATAATTCTGAAAATAGAAGAAAGCACAAGCATTATCCCAAATATACCAAAACCTATCATAATAACCTATTGTAACCTGAAAGTCACAAAACTGTATCATATACAAATAGTAACAAAATGATTATTGAAATTTCAAAGAAATAAGTTGTTATTAATATGTAAACCCAAAGCTATTATGTAAGCTTTGTTTTGTTTAATAGAGAGAATATAATAGAATAGATAGAAGCACAAATAATGTAAATGGCACAAGATGGTTCCGTTGGTTTCTATCTGCAGACAACTTGCAAGGCATTTACTTTGATATTTCAGGTTGACGGTGCTGGCAATCGTTTTCAATATTGTTATTTGTTACCTCAGAGACATTATATAATTTAAACGTATACGTTACCTCATAAAAAAATAAAATTATATCGTAAAATGTCGATATATTAACATGTGACTTGAAAGTTACACGGTCCCATAGAGGGTTAAATGCAAACATAAGAGTAACAATTATTTAGAATAATAGTATGGCAATATTTAGTGTCGCCTCAGAGACGTGGTTGGAGTGCCATGGGTTAAAAAACATTTTCAAGAAACAACTATAATTTACAGTTTCGAATTTCAATGTTTAGTTTCCATTCCGTTCAGAGGCGCCATTTCAGTCCTAAGGTGAATTTGTAGACGAATCACGATTGTATTTTGATTCGATCCCTTGACGGAGGTAGGACATTCGAAAGTGAAGATAATCGAACTCCCGCTGGATCTAATTAATAGCAATGGTAGTACATATGTAATGCGCTTGCAGGATCATGGGAATACTACTGCTATTGTATAAGCATCCCTAAATTATGTGTTTATGCATTGAAGTTTGCTTACCGGAACGCACACGATCGTGCGTGCATGTAAAGTGTGTGCACGTGTGGTGCGTGCAAGCATCGTTTTCCTGTTTGCATCGTTAAACGGATAAGCAAAGCTCATATTTGATTTAAAAGGCAATTATACGTTGTACGTAATCAGATGCGCACTAACACAGACAGCTCCGTTCGTCTGTCGGACGTTCGGTTCGTGTCTAATTTATCGACGAACATCTTATGTCTATTCCGAACATCTCTAGAACCTAAATTTCGCACGATCCAGGGAAGCTCGCTTCTTGTGTCTTATCCCAGACAGCATCGTACGTCCATAGGATGCTCCTCCTTTCATGACCAGTTTACACCCGAACTTCCTGTATTTTTTTAAAGACCCCTAATAAGTTCTTAGTACTTAAATTTCGGACATTCTAGGAGCGTTCATTTGTAAAGTTTGATAAGCGTATTAGATCTTTAATTTTGGACGTTCTAGGATAGCTCGCTTCTAATGTCTTATCTTAGATAATACCGTACGTCAATAGGATACTCATTTCATGACCAATTTACATCCGAAATTCCGGCGTCATTTTAAAACATTCGTATAACGTTTTAAGGTTTGTATTTCGAACATTTTAGGAACGTCCAATTTCGAAGTCTTAGGTCTTTAACCCCTTGCACTTCAATAATGAGTGCGACTCGTGATGAAGTTTTCGAACAAAATTTATTGAACATGGATGTTATTAATTCTATAAAAATATAAAGATTATCATTCTAGAACTGCCATGTGAAATCTGTATCTTTTTTATTCGTTTGTTTTCGTACTTTATCCGGCTGTGCTCTTTCAGACATTCTTGGAACGTCCATTTTTCAAGCAACATAGACGTTCATGTGACTTAAATGTTGCACCTTGTAATAGTAACTCTCGTTTCTTATGTCTTTTGGAATGATCATAAAACAAAATTTTGAATGGTTTAAAGACAGTGTTCCTAATAATGAGAGTAATAGAAATACCAATAAAGGTAATAAGAATAGTAATAATATAAAATAATATAAAATAATTACAGTATATACATATTTACATTGCGGCTACACGTTACCATAAACCAATCGCTTGTTCCGTGACTAACAAGCGGAGAATGGGATGTCGGAAACGCAAATTGTGATGTGTCAAATATGTTGTTGGACAGTTGTAGTGTAACAACATATGTTCGAATTTTCGGCCCACCTCTGAAATGTCGAAAATTCCGAATATTATTGCATAAAAATTGATGACTTGAAAACCTGGAACGTTTGAACGTGGTAATATTATAACAAATAGCCGTGTTTGTAAAAGGCAGATCCTGGAACCCAATCCGTCGCGGGTTCGGTTACCAATTATTTCAATTTTTTCTTTAGTGTATTTGATATTAGTCTGTACATTTTAATACGTTCAATTGATCGCAGAAACATATGGAGCAATAAAATTATCGGAATCGCGTGCAGAAAATGTTATTTTCAAATGTTCTGAAAATGTCCGGCCAAGGACGTCTTGAGGACATCCGACTTTCTCAATGGAATCATCCTAGGACGTGTATAGAATATAACAAGGACGTATAGAGGAGACATGGATGATACCCGGACCACCTTGAAACCTATAGAACGATCCAAAATAGACTATAAAATGTTTTTTTTAAATAAAAAACATAGTGGGAGTACAAATAAGTCTCCGCCGTTTGAAATCAGATCATACAACCAGTAAGTTATGGCGGCTAGTGTCGAATGTAATACATCATATCTTAAGGTTGCACATCTATCAACAACATAAGCTTGAAATATTAGCGATTGTGTATCAACGT
>CM052099.1:2455963-2488652 GCA_028453745.1 Agapostemon virescens
ATGCAATGGATTTACAACCGAATGGGTGAGTTTACTGTTAATGACACTCTTTAACAATTCTTAAACGCACGTATCCTGCATGTTCTTTAACGCGACTATTGATTATTAACCCATTAACTGCCAACTACAAAATATCTCGTAGTAAGCGTCTATACCAAAACTGCCAGCTACGAGATATCTCGTAGTGGGTACTGCAATTTTAGATTGGCTACAAATGGCTATTTGAGTTAGGAACTATTAGAAAGGATGAATGAAAAATGTATATAGTATAGAGACATATTGATTATCAATTTTTATTATTAAAATTGTTATTAAAACTATGTATTAAATTAGTTATATTAAAATAAAACCGCGACACCCAGGGCAAGACGCGCTAAATTTGCGTGGCAGGCAATGGGTTAAATTAGTTTTGCGAATAGTTCGTAGAATTCTGTTCGGACACAGAATTATTTAAATTAAAACATCGTTTACGTATTTCGACGGGGTTACTTATTGTTCATCTTCACAGTACGTATCGTATCAAAATTTCATGTGGTACGCGTGAGATGTCATGCACACCAGAAAATTAAAACGAAATTTAAAATAAAAATTCTTTATTATTTCGGATATGAAAAATTATGAATTATTCTTTAGACATTCTGAAATAAGAATAAACAGCGTTTTTCTTACAATGAGTATCGCCGTGTAGTAAAAAAAATTCGGAAATTTCGCGCTCTCTGACTTCTGCTCGCGCGCCTGGCCGCCAGACGGTCGAATACGCTCGTTCGAGCACGTACTAGTTCGCACGTTTCTCTCTCATTGGCCAGTCATTTTTCGACCATAACTGATTAACAAAGTCGCAGATTGAATTTTCGCTACGGAAAATGTTGCTTCAAATGATCTCAGGAACCCCTCATTTCCCGCTGTCACGATACTTTTGGGACACCTTGTATATATATGAATCGAAGGCGAATCAGGTACTAGCGGGAAAGTCTCGTTCTACTGTCCCTCTGTCGGTGAGGGTAGGAGGTACAGCCGCCACACTAAATATACCAAAATCTATCACAATAGCGTACTGTAATCTGAAAGTCACAAAACTGTATCATATACAAATAGTAACAAAATGATTATTGAAATTGCAAACAAATAAGTTTTTATTGACATGCAAACCCAAAGCTATTATGTACGCTTTGTTTTGTTTAATAGATAGAATATAATAGAATAGATAGAAGCAGAAATAATGTAAATTACACAAGATGGCTCCGTTGGTTTCTATCTGCAGACACAACTCGCAAGGCCATTTACTTTGATATTTCAGGTTGACTATGCTTTCAACCGTTATCAATATTGTTATTTGTTACCTCAGAGACGTTATACAATTTAGACGTATACGTTATCTTATAAAAAAACTAAAATCAATTAGTAAAATGTTGATATATTAACATGTGCTTTGAAAGTTACACGGCCCCATAGAGGGTTAACAACGAGTCTTAGTAATTTTCCATTCGGGACAAGAGCCCTCATCATTTTTCAAGAAACACTCTCATCATGTTGTGGCAATATAACAGTTTTTTACATTCGTTTACTGGATCGTTCACTGTTCTTTAAGTGAAGAATTTATTAAACTTCTTTGTTTTTAATCAACGCTGACTGTCGTTGTTTTACTTCTATTCGAGAAAAGTGAATTCAACGATCCTCTATTATTGTTGGGCACTGAGAAACACTACACTGACACAGTACTTGTACTTGTACACAGCTGTATTAACCGCTTGTCCTACAACATCGTGTCAAATTCATGATGTAGATCCTGAACGGATTCTAATAAATATGTATGATCTTAACTTCCCTCAGATCAAAATAGTATTCTATTCGGTTGTTGTTAATGTACATTCATTGGAGAACATATAGATATGCAATAATTACAAATTTTAATTTTATTTTATCAAAGAAATCCTGATCACTGCAATTATAATATAAATCATGGGGCAAAGGGTTAACTGAACTATATTAACTGATATCTTACACTAATTGATTTGTCGAGGCAAAAATGAAGTATATATATATGTATATATATATATATATATATAGGTTCCTACTTGAGTGGTATTGGTTTTGGAATTGTAAGCGTTGGTATGCTGAGATCAGTGTTTCTAGAATTACGTAATCAGGCTGTTAGAATGCAACGAAACCATGACGTCCTTAGTTTAGGTTGTTCGCTGAAAGGAGCAGTTTCTCCACGAACAAGAGGACCCAGGCGGGGATGCAAAAGTCAGGACCGTTGTCTTTGTCGTTTAGTCTACAAAAACCGGCTAGTCAAAGCGCATTGTACTACATCAGGATTTCACATAAAGTTACAATCACTGTTATATTTTTTTATACCCGTGTTGTATGGGAAGGTTTCACGTCGGTAATACCTTCTTCTCAGTGTACTAAGATTGTCATTGAGCACCTTGGGTCGCGTAATAATTACACGGTTGTATTGGTTGCGGGTTCTCTTTATTTCGACTTCTTAACGTTCGCGATTTCTATGTTCGAGTTCTGTTCTGTTCGTGATGTCTGTATTCGTCTGTTTGCGATTTGTTGTTAGTCTTGTTCGTATTGTCTCTGAGATCTAGTTCGCGTTTTCTGTAAGTTCTCTCTAAGATCTGATGATGCTGGTTGTGTTCTGTCTGTCGTCACCTCAGTTTTGACGTGATTGGTTGAGGGTATTTTTTGGTGGAGGAATGTAGCGTTTTCTAATTGGTTGTAGAAATGATGGAAGGAGCGTGCTTGAGGGGATATATCTGAAGGAGTGGGAAATTGTCAGTGCTTGACGGAGTATATCTGAAGGAATCGGAAATGGTGTCAATGAGGGATTATCGTGGTTTATTGCAGGGTTTGTCTGCGTGTCTTCACATGCGTTGCACGTGGGCCTGTCACGTGCGTCGCACGTGGGGTCCGTTCGTCGGAGTAAAAATTGTCCGCGTGCGGCGCGGGTCGTAATTCGCGCCTTCTATCTGCCTTTTATTGTACGACTTACAAATTTCTGAATGCAGGCTTAGGCACGGACAACCTTCGGTGTTGCCGTCGCAACAACCCGACTATTATAAATAACACCCTTGCCATACAATTAAAGTATATACCGGTCAGATAATGTTATTCGTTTACAAAAATAGTGTATATATTTTAAAGACAATTTCCAATACAGGCGAAGATTCAAGTATGGCGCAGCAAAGACAGAGATTGAAGATGAGTCAATGGTGAAGTGATTGGTTTGTCGAAGATCTTAGAATGTTTGATAAGAAGGCGATGGAAGGTCGTCAGGTGACAACAACAAGCAATGGTCGTAGAACGACGCTGGACCACGATGTAACATTAACAATGATGGTAATAATAGTGTTGTTTTGATAGTGAAGTTGCGTTCGAACGTCATCCTCATTCAACGATGCTTGCAATTCGGTGTCTTCAAACATTTTTGGTGGACTTCCACGTTCTTCGTTCCTCACGTCAAAATCGTCACTTTTGAATTTTCAAACCACTCAAAGCACTGTGATTTACCAAGAGCATGCTCACCGTAAGCTTCGGCAAGCATTCGATGCGATTCCGCAGCAGTTTTCTTCAAATGGTAACAGAAAGACAATGCTCTCCGCAAATCGTACTCTCCAGGCATAAATTCGACATGTTCAACGCTATTAGCGAATTCTGGTATATTCTGGTTCATTCTCGTAGAATACTGCTGAGTAAACTACATGCGAAAGTATTTCCCAACTAAATGCCTCGATTGTTTCCTTGATCAATTTTGCTATGTGCGATGGTGCATTATCATGAAGCAAAATTAATTGCGTTGCCTTTTTTATATTCCGGTCGTCTTCTGGATCTTTCCTTCTGGATGGCTTTCAAACGTAACCAGGCGGCTTCTCGCGTCACATTCAGTTGATCCGCGAATTATTGTTGCGTTCGAGCGTCATCCTCATCCAACGATGCTTACGATTCACTGTCTTCAAAACACTTCCAGTAGTCTTCCACGTTCTTCGTTTCTGACGTGAAAATTGCTACTTTTGAATCTTTTAAACCATTCAAAGCAACATGATTTACCAAGAGTATGCTTCGACAAACATTCGATGCGATTCTACAGCAGTGTTCTTCAAATGTTAACGGAAAACCAATGCTGTCCGCAAATCGTAGTTGCCAGGTAGAAAATTCGGCATGTTTACTAGGTGTATGCATAAGTTTTTTCCGGTTTTTTGATCAAAAAGAACACGTAATTTTCAAGGGAAATTAATTTTTTTTTTATTCAAAATATTGGCCATCGGCTTCTACACATTTCGTCCATCTTTCAGGTAATTTATGAATACCATGCCAGAAAAACTGCTTGTCTTTTGCGGCAAACCATTCGTCGAGCCATTTTCCAACTTCCTCGAAATTACTGAAGTGCTGCTCTGCGAGCGCGTGCCCCATTGACGCGAAGAGGTGATAGTCAGATGGTGCCAGGTCTGGGGAGTACGGCGGGTGTGGTAGGATGTCCCATCCAAGCGATTTCATAGTGTCTTTCACTTGTTTTGCTGTGTGAGACGGCGCATTGTCGTGTAACAAAATCACTTTGCCATGTCTTTTGGCCCATTCCGGTCGTCTTTCAATTAATGCGTCGTTTAAATTAATCATTTGTTGGCGATAGCGTTGTGTATTAACAGTTTCTCCGGGTTTCAAAAGTTCATAATACACAATACCGGTCTGATCCCACCAGACACAGAGCATGGTCTTCTTGCCGAAGCGATTTGGTCTTGGTGTTGATGGACCGGCTTCGCCATGTAAAAGCCATGATTTTTTCCGCTTTGGGTTTTCAAAATAAATCCATTTTTCGTCACCCGTCACAATTCGATACAAAAAGGATTTCCTTTCGTAGCGTTGAAGCAGCATTTCACAAGTGACTTTGCGATTTTCCATTTGACGTTCATTCAAATTGTGTGGGACCCATTTACCGAGTTTGTTGATCTTTCCCATTGCTCGTAAACGTCTGCTGATTGTTTCTTGTGATACTTGTAATGCTTCTGCTAATTGCCGCTGAGTTTGAGTTGGGTCATCATCCAATAACTCCTGCAATTGCTCGTCTTCGCATTTTTGTGGTCTACCAGAGCGCTCACTGTCTTTCACATTGAAATCACCATTTTTAAATTGTCGAAACCATGTCTCACATGTTCTAATCGATGGAGCGTGTTCACCATATGTTTCTACCAACAAACGATGACTTTCGACAGCCTTTTTCTTTTGATGAAATAAGAAAAGCAATGCGTGCCGCAAATGTTCTTTTTCAGGCACAAAACTCGACATGATTACTGAACGATAAAACAAAGACGCCAGTTCTTGGCAGACTCAACTTATGTGTGTTTGTAGTTTTATGTTAGACGAACAAAATGGTATATGTGTCAAATTAATACGCTGCGTACTTTTCACTGGCGCCACCTCTTAGTCAAACCGGAAAGAACTTATGCATACACCTGGTAATGCTTTTAACCGTTTGAGTCCCAGAAGGTATTGAAAAAACACTGTCGAAGAATCCCAAACAGCGCAACCGCGCTTTCTCTAAATGAGTACGAAAAGACCCAAGCAGCGCGATGGCGCTTGTTTTATTTTATGTTGAGAAATACCAAACAGCGCGATAGCGACATAAAATCTCAACATAAATTCCTCGACATAAAATCTCAACTGGCGATCGCGCTGTTTGGGACTCAAACGGTTAAAAACTATGCTGTTGTATGAAATTTGTATGATGTGAGTTGAAAATCTTGATCAGATGTCACAATAAGAAAACGGCGTGAGTGGCGCGATTTGACGATAACTACACAAATTCACAGAACAGGAAAGAAGGAAAGGGGAGCGTTTCGTCCTAGGTCCGCTAGAGGACTTATCAGTAAGGCTAACTAGCGGACCCTGCCTTAAACGCTGGATACTGGAAGGCAGTTACGGACGGTATATACAGGGTGAGTCACCAAACGTTTGCACCTCAAATATCTTTGTTGTTTCTAATGATACGTAAAATATGGTACAGACAAATTTTAACTTTTGAAAAATATTTGACACGTGCTTGTTTTGGCTACCATCCACATTGAAGGGGTGAAAACAGCCTTCAAAATTGGGGTATTTTTGAGATATCTCGGAAACCAGAGATCCGAAAAATTTGAATTTTATTTTAAACTGTGTGTTTCTCAATGGGAAATGTAGTCGCTCAAGAAAATTTTAACAAAAGTTTTTTGTTTAAAAAATAAAGCTATAAGCTCCCATAAGTTTCATCAAAATCGGATTTTCGCATCTGAATATGTTCCCTTGTCAGATCATTTCACGTATCCAAACGGATATCGATAATCTGAACCCATATTCGTAACAATATATTGTAATAAAAATCGCACAAAATCTAAATAAAATAAATCTCGTGATTCTTATTAGACTTCATACACCAACCAATTTTAATGCTCGGGTAGGTTAGTGTTAATTAGCGCCTAACTGGGTAGAGTACCTAGTCAATTTCAACTGGAAATGGGTTAGCTCTGGGCGTTTCACAAGGGCACGGTTTTGATTTTAACAGCATATTCGACCAGATTACTGTTTTCGATACAACTGATGGAATAATCGATCGTTCGCTGTCGGTGTCAACATTTTATGATTGGCTACGGCCAACCTCATCGATTTCTTCATGCTTCGCCTGATGCTTCGCTGAAAAGTGAAATTCAAATTATACGCGTAAATTATACAAATTAAACGCGTCCATCGCCATCATACATTCGCGGTCATTATAATTTTCAAGTTGACGTAAAGAGAACCGAAATCATTATGCACATTTTTATATAAACCGTGACGCACGGCGTTGCGTACACGGAATATTTATGGTCTTGTTAAAGGTTATAGCAAAATCAAAATCGCTAATATACTGTGTAAATAAAAGAAATGTTAACACCGTGATAGCAAAAGAAATTATGAAAATGTTGATCGACAACCTGAAATACCGAGGATGTTACCTGTGGCAATATATACAGTAACTATAAAATAATAAGCGACATCGCTTTTAAATTTAAATAGATGAGAGCTTTACGATACCGGTCAGTCTACGTTTTTGTAGTATAACTTTGGCTACTGCTGATAAAAATCAAATTTGAAAACAGTAACTTGTATTATAATTTGTGCTTGATAAGAAAGAACAAATAATTATTTTTTTTAAATTGTATTATAAAGATGAAGACAAAGTTAACTCTTTGCTCTCGAATGGTGATTCTGAAGCTTCAGTAGAAAGTACAATACCATTATAGAAAATAGTTTTTATATTATTAAATTCCTAAAAAATAATACAAATTGTTAAAAATTCAAATATTGTAGAAGAAAACGGGTATAATTTCATGCGTGTAATGTAAAAAAGATTACATAGAATATAAATGTTCTAAGTTGAAAAAAGTGTCTTGATTTTGGAACCAAACTTGCTTTGGATGCAAAAGGTTCATACTCGAGAGATTTTGGGAGATTTTGCGTGCAGGATTTTTATCTTGCATGTTAATAAAAATTCGGTAATTATTTACAATAGGAGCGACTTCTCTTATTTCAACGACCATGAAATATGTTGTTAAGATCTGTCTGTTCTCGACAAGCGAATTTGCCAGCGGAGGGACTCCACTACCCCTTTCTCAACACCATAAACAGTTTTTTTTACAAATATCATAGAAACTAACAAGGGAACATATTCAAATGCGAAAATCCGATTTCCACGGAACTTATGGGAGCTTATAGCTTTATTGTTTAAACAAAAAATTTTTCTTAACATTTTCTTGCGCGACTACATTTCCCATTGAAAAACAAACAATTTAAAAAAAATTCATATTTTTCGTCCTCTGGTTTCCGAAATATCTCAAAACTACCCCTACTTTGAGGGGTGCTTTCACCCCTTCAAAGTGGATGGTTGCCGATAAAAAGAAACACGTGTAAAATATTTTTCAAAAAACTATAAGCTCGCATAAGTTTCATCAAAATCGGATTTTCGCATCTGAATATGTTCCCGTGTAGTCAAACGACGATAAAATGTTTAGGAAAAAATTGTTCGGAATCACGCCTCAAATAACATATTTAACATTTAATCCTCCACTGACGCCTTTGCGGCGACACTACAAGTTTCCATAATATTATTCGAAATGTTTTCATTTGAAAAATTGGTAAAAATTGAAATGTTGCACGTATAAGTAATAATATTAAACTTGATATGCACGAAAGGAAATGCCTGGTGTACAATGAAACTATTCTAGGTCAAACAATTTCTCCACTTTTGGAATTAAAATTTCTTGAAGTGCAAAGAGTCAAAGCTCATTAAAATTGAACTTTGGTTAAGTCTGGATTAGGACTGGGTTAGATTTCTTGGGGAGAAGATGCAGAGGGCAAAAGGGAGAGGTAGGGATAGAGCCCCTGCAACCCTAAAGAACAAATTCGGTCATTGAAGAAAGATAACGTTTGCTTAAGTTATCCGACCAGTTTTTTTATGAATATTTCGGAAACCAATACCGAGATATGTAACAAATTTTGTTTTATACTTTATAAATGGTTTGTATATAATAAGCTACTGAAAACATACGAACAGTTAAAAGACTGTGATAATAACCTTTTTCTTTAGTGAATTGCGCATGATAAGTTGCGAATTGTATTGACTATAAAGTAACTTTTTTCTCCGTCACGAAATTGCAAATATTATTTTCGTGGTTTGTAAATGGCAGGTAATTTGGAGTTGTTTAACGCCGAACGTGTCTTATATTTTTATATATTGCACTTATGTATGCATTATTCCAATGTACGCACGATACGTTCCATTTTGATACGAAACAAGTCATTATCTTTTGGTGATTGTTTGGCCTAACCAAGCATGACTATAGAATTTCTAAATTATTTGAAGCACGCAATAAACCGTAGATATTAATTAAGATAAATACTGATTTTGATGAACACTGTAGCAGAATATCGTAATTTGATAGACCACCCACATGAATGAGTGATTATCGACAATGCCGTGCCCCCAAAGGCCAGATCTAGCAAGAGGACCGTCACGGGTTCGATTCTCTATGATTTCAATCTCTTTTATTCTATATTATCTTAGTTTTTATCGTCCTAATACATGACATCTGTCACAAAATCGTATACAACAATAAAACGCTCACGAAATTCGCACAGACTATTCGACCAATTGACAGGAATGCAAATATGCAACCGGAATTTTTGTATAGAAAATACAGTTTACTGTATGAAAATTATAAAAAATATTTTATTCGAAGCATTGCCCATAGGTTGCTATACATATTTCCAATCTCTGTGATAATTTGTCCATGCCACGCAAAAAAAACTGTTCCTCGTTCGAGGCAAACCAATCATCGAGCCATGTAACGTCCCGTTCCTCGCGGACGTGTATTCGAACGGAGTTGTAAGTTCCTGTTAACACGATTGCATTTGTAAGACGCAAAACGGGTGTCAATTGTCGATATTTGAGTATGAGACGAGCGATTCGCAACTCTTCTTCGATCTTCACCAATTCCGTCGGCCAAATTAATATTGGACGACTAGTTCAATGTTTTCCAGAGGACCGTGTTACAGGGTACGAAAAGTTAGCAAGATCTCGCGACGATATGTAGATCTTTAGCAGAACGTAAGATATATTTCGATACGATGGTGTATTTCGCGAGATTCTAAATTCGACTCGAACGTTAGTCGAATATCTTTGTCTTATGACCCAACAGATGGTCACATATTCCAATCTTGATCAACTCGTAGGATAGTTGATCAAGTCGAAACGATTCGATGTGGTTGACTCAGTAGTCAAATTGATTCTGCTCGACTCAGTAGTCGAAACGATTCTAATCGCTTTTGCCGAAGTCTGTTTCCTATTCCCTTCATTAGTTAATTTTCACCTGAAGGGGGAGAATCTTCGAACGTTCCTCCACAGTGGAGGAAGAAGATTCTCCTTCAGGTTGCCGATATTAATTAAGTTTTGGAAGAAACGACGGCACTTTGGATTAGCGCGACGGTATTCGAAAATCCGCATACAATGATGCAGATAGTTTTATGGCCCAATTGCCCTGCTCGTCGCTGGAAACCATCGACGGTCGCATCGGAGGGCCACCTTTCGGCCGGGTACCAATTGCAGGGCAATACGGTCTTTTTGTGTGCCACTTGAATGGACATTGTAACGATTTTCTAATTAACCTGTTGAAGACATTGCATACAAATACCTTCGAATAGGCTGTACCTCGATCCGGACGGAACAAGCCATTTTCAAACATTTTCGTAAGATATGAAGCGCTGCTCAGCAAGTGCGTGTTCCATCGATACAAATAAGTAATAATCGGATGGAGTCAAATCTGGAACTAATCCGCATGCGAAAGTGTTTCCCAACTAAACGCCTCGATCGTTTCCCTGACCGGTTTTGCTGTGTTATTGCATTATCATGAAGCAAAATCACTTTGCGTTGTCTTTTTTGATATACTAGTCGTCTTCTGGATGTTTCCTATGGTTTCCAAACGTATGGAGACGGCTTCTCGTGTTACATTTAATTGATCCATGAGTTGTTGTTGTGTTTGAGCGTCATCGTCATCCAACGATACTTGCAATTCGCTGTCTTCATACTTTTTTCAGTGGTCATCCAAGTTTTTCGTTTCTCACGTGAAAATTGCCAGGTTTGAATTTTTTGAACCATTCAAAGTATTGTGATTTACCAAGAGCATGCTCACTGTAAGTTTCGACAAGCATTCAATGCGATTCCGCAGCAGTTTTCTCCAAATGGTAACACGAGATCAATGCTGCCCGCAAATCGTGTTCGCAGGCAAAAAATTCGACATGTTGACACAAATTAACGCATTGTTGACCGGTCATGAGTTAATTCGTGTCCTCATGCTCAAACGTTGCCGATCGGCCACGAATAACTTCGTGATCGATGTGCTTTTTTCTCGCATCAGCGTCATTGGGTAAGTGAGTTCCCGAAGAACATACAGTGTGTTATTCAGTATACCTCAACCTGTGTCTTTCGCTAGTAAAACCCATCAAGTTGTGTCTCCTTTACTATAAAAAAAATTTCAACCATGACTGAACGCAACAGTGAAGAATTTATTGAAGTGAATTTATATTGTTTCACTTTTTCATCCAATTACGAAATAATAGCCGGCGACATGAGATAAATTTTGAGAAAAATTGCTGGTCAACAATATGTGAAAAACTATGCTTGCTGTATGAAACTTGTATGGTTGTGAGTTGAAAATCTTTATCTAATATCAAATACAAGAAAATGGCGCCACGGCCACGATTTGACCTTAACTACATTGACAGCTAGCGCCACTTATAAACAAATTTCGGTTTCTTCTTTACTTGGTAAAGCAATTGCAATAAATAGAAAATTAAGGTTTTTGGTTCTCCACGGACACTTGAGCAAAAAAGGGGACACTTTGGTCGATTCAGATCTTTTTCATTTGAATGTTGATCCATGTGGGGAACGCATGTAACAAACGCATGGTCGCGTCAATACAATTCTGAAGCGAAAATGGTCGAACGAATGCGGCGGTGGTACGTTAAAAGAGCGGGGAGAGCACGGAGGAATTTGTATATCCGCTTCAGGGAATGTTGCGAGCTCCAGGCATGGTGGTTGTGTGCCGCAATGCGGCTATGTTATCACACCATCGAGCCCCATCATCCACGCGTTACTTCGCCCTTGTAGACTGCCCTGTCGGTAGGCTGGGATTAAGAAACGGCGACATTAGTACCCCACGATTTATGAAACTCGCCTTCGATCACAAACAGAGTCGATCATCGAAGATTATTCACGGATGTCAAATGCTTAAGGGGAGAATACACTTTAGAGCGCCTAAAATATAGTGATATTTAGGAATTTTTTTTCAATAACTACAAAGCGAATCATTCTCAAACTTTCATGATATTATGTTCTATATTTAGACAAGACAAAAAATTTTCTATTTTAATGATTAATGTATTTTTTTTCACAATATTTATAAATCTTCATAGCTCCGCGCCACGCGCAACGTCAGTTTGTGTACATCCTAGAGCCTCTAATTTTCATCTGAAACAGGAAAACAAAAGTTTTTTTTAATCCTTATAAAATTATCGCGTCGATAAACTAAAAAAATTCCAACAAAAAGTACAAAAATGCAACAATTTTGAGCTTTATTGAAAAAGTTACGATTTATCGCTAAAAATTTCGACTTTATAATGTAAATTGAAAGGAAAAAATGCAACTATTCAGGAATTTTTTTAGTTCATCGACGATATTTTATCATTACCTAACGAAAAATCGCCTTAGGAGCTCAATTGATCCAATAGATCGTTCTGTATCGTGTACGCAAGATTCAGAAATATGATATTGAGAAAAACGCGTTTAAATTTTTTCGACTGTTAGAGTAGTAGTTATTGAACACTTACTTCTGGAGGAAACTAATCCGCTATACCAGGGCCACATAGTAAGCTTTCTGTGGCTTAAAAAATTCATTTTGCTTCATTTGGTGCATCCTACGATAGATTCGTGCCTCTTTTATGCTGCTTTGTCTGCGGCGTTCCTGTCTCGTTATGCGCTGTGCGTCATACGTATCGGCAAAGAATTTGCATTGTTGCCCGATATTAATATTTAATACATTCATTATTTTTATTATAGCTGAGTAGTCCTCGTTAAAAATGCCAGCCGCAATAAAGGCGGAGGTTTCGATAATTTTTGCTCCGGAATTTAGATGCTTTGGATTTAGGCGCTAAATCGTTGAATTGAAACTTTCATTGCAATTCTGTGTATGTCCACCTAGACACCTGGTTAATAAATCCTCCTTTGAAAGTTCTTCATATATCGGTTTTAAATGTTTAAGGACATCTGGGTGAAGTGGATTAGGATGATTAAAATTATCTAATTCACTTTTCGCTTCAGCTTAGCGCCACTTGCACCTGACGCTTACCTGTTCGGCTAGCCGTATCTCCCAAAATACATAAAATTTTGCTCCGTAACTTTACACACGTATTCTAGACACATACTGGAATCAATTTCAAACAAAAAAAAGATCGAAAATTTTCATCTTATAAAGTGTATTTCCCCCTTAAGGAAATATTCCGATTTTGAGCGTACAAAAAAATCAAAATTTTCGCATTTACTTTAGTAGCACAAGCGTTATCGAACTCGTATACAAAAAGATTTGTTTGAGTACGTAAAATTAATTTAGTTACAAAGTCATTTTACGCGAAATCGAACACTTTTCCGATTAACGTTTCAGATTTCGTTCACATTTGAATTTGTTGTACTCTTTTCATACGGTTCATTTAATGCGTAACTAAAAATTTATATATTATTAGAAACTTATTCGCTTTGTTCTATACAACCAACGAACTCCGTATCCCATCTAACTGCTAAATTGTACTCCTCCAGAGAGAAATCGTAAATTATATCAATTGTAGAATAATCGTGTAGTTACATTCTTCCCATACATTGTTATACAATGAAACACGAAGTTTTTAATTTGCTTCTATACGTATTCCACCCCCTCCTGATGAAAGATATTGTTATGTTGCGCGAACACAGTGGAAAAGTTTTCCAGAAATGTGATAGTTCTTGTCACAACTGGAGAATTTTAGAAAACTCGTCTCACTGATTTTCCTTATTTTGTTGTATAAATAATCTCTGTATATGTAAATATACATACACTGGTGGGAATCCGTTATACTATACTTTCATTACACTGACGCTACTTTTTCTATTTTGTTATGTTTCTGATTTATTTATGATTAAGCACGATTATTTCACCTGGTTTCTTTCTGTCTATATTAAAAATTTTAAATATACTTGTTGTAGACAAGAGTAAATTAAATACGCACACACAGTCAGTATAAAAAATATTCGTATACCGTTTACAAATGAATAACTTTGTTTTGATATTAAAAGAAACAGTTTGAATATTTTTCACATATTAGTAGGATTATTTTTCTGGCTAATGGATAAATAATTTAAAAAAATAGCTATTTGTGTCAATTGTGAAGAAAAAAATAACGGTCATGGTTATTAAGATCTTTGTCTGGCACCTAAAATGCTTATCATTTCCACGATTTCCATAGTTCCTCTCAGCAAGGATTTATCTAAATGAGACAGTCACAATGTGCAACACGACTGTTTGTACACTATATAATTCCCGGTACTTACGCGAGGTTATTACTAGAGCTGAAAGCATAACTGATAAAACAACTAGCTTGCATGAGAGATCTGATAAGGCGAGTAAGCCTACGGTAATTTTTTAGAGATACAGTAAATGGACTTGCAAACTCAAGCCTACGCGCATTACAATGTGTTTACTTTTGATTTGCTGCCACTTACAGTCCCTTTTGTTATCTGTCGCCGTTTTTAGACCCGTATTATTTCTACTGGTGCAGGGATTCTAGTGAATATAGGGACGTTTTTGCGGAACAAGAATATTGAACGCTAGGACTACCGAACCAATCGAAATGATTGGTTCCTGATTTTTTCGTTTACAAGTACTAAAGTTATAAAAATATTTTCACCAGAAAGTTTCGAATGAATTTCTTCACTGAAGCAGACATTACCATAAAAATTGTACGAGATCTGAAAGGATGCAATTTTGTCATTATTACAAAGCAATATTCATCGGTCGGACTTCTTACTCGGTAGTTCTATTGTTAATAAAAGACAAAACAGAAAATAAGAGGTAAAACACAAAACTGGCTCTCTTCCTCTCTCTCTCTCTCTCTCTCTCTCTCTCTCTCTCTCTCTCTTTCTCTCTCTCTTTCTCTCTCTTTCTCTCCCTTTCTCTACCATGTCTGTGGATATGAAACCAGAACTGCCCCATGCGTGCCGCTAGCTGTCAATGTAGTCATCGTCAAACCATGTCATTCACGTCATTTTCTTGTTTCGTACAACAGCATAGTTTTTAATAACGTTGAACGAATCACGATATTCCTGCATTGACAGTTTCCTACTCTTTCAATTATACTCCTTCCATCACTCCTACAACTAATTAAACATCGCTATTTTCCTTTACCTCAAACTACCCTTAACCAATTACGACTAAACCGAGCTAACGATAGACAAAACATAGCAAGACTCTGACAGAAGTCAACAGAAATCGTGAACAGCACCCAGAAGCTCTAAGTAACACAAATCGCAAACAACAACCCGAAAGTTGCACATCACAGAAATTCCAAACATTCAAGAATTCCATCATACTGGGTATGTAAATTTGAAACCAAAAATTACCGTCAATCCGCGTCATTGTCGCCATTTTCCTGTTTCGACATCTGACGAAGATTTTCAACTCACAACCACACAAGTTTCATACAACAGCATAGTTTTTAATAGTGTCAAACATGTCGAATTTTCTGCCTGGAAATTACGATTTACGGACGGCATTGATTTTCCGTTACCATTTGAAGAAAACTATTGCGGAATCGCATCGAATGCTTGTCGAAAGTTACAGTGAGCATGCTCTTGGTAAATCACAGTGCTTTGAGTAGTTTACAAAATTGAAACCTGGTAATTTTCACGTGAGAAAAAGTTTGAAGACGGTGAATTGCAAGCATTGTTGGATGAGGATGACACTCGAACGCAACAACAACTCGCGGAACAATTAACTGTGACATGAGAAGCCGTCTCCATATATTTGGAAGCCATGGGAAAAATCCAGAACACGGCCGGAATATCAAAAAAGGCAACGTAAAGTGATTTTGCTTCATGATAATGTACTATCACACACAGCCAAACCGGTCATGGAAACGTTCGAGGCATTTAGTTGGGAAATACTTCCGCATGCGGTTTACTCACCAGACTTGACTTCATTCAATTATTACTTATTTGTATCGATGGAACACGCACTTGCTGAGCAGCGCTTTACATCTTAGGAAAAGTGTGGGAAAATGATTCAGATGAGGCTACGTTTGCCTCAAAAGAGGAACAATTCTTTTGGCATGGTACCCAGAAATTGTCAGAGAGGTGGGGAAAGTGTATAGCTACCGATTGGCAATACTTCGAATAAAATATTGTTCAGCATTTGCATATAATAAACGTGTATTTTATATATAGAAACTCCGGATTCATATTTACACAGCTGGTACAAAACTGTGTGGATGTTACAAAAATCCAAGAATGTTATTATATTATTTTCCTTTTCTCAAAATTATATATGTGTATTTTCGATACAGAAATTTCGGATTCATATTTATATAGTTGCTACAAAACTGTATGATTGTTACAGAAATTCAAGAATGCTATGATATTATTTTCCTTCTCTCAAAATTGTATATGTGTATTGCCTATACAGAAATTCCGGATTCATATATACACAGTTGGTACAAAACTGTATGGTTGTTGCAGAAATTCAAGAATGCTATTACATTATTTTCCTTCTCTGAAAAATTGTATTCGTGTATTTTCTATACAAGAGTCACGGATTTATATTTACATAGCTGGTACACGTAGCTTGAAAAAGTGTTTAAACAAAAAATTTCCTATATCCAGAATAGTCGGCGATTTCAGAAACAATCAAAATATATTCCACTCTGAAAATTAATCTACAGAATGTTCTATGTAACAAACAGTAAATAAAGAGGTAGAGGGTAAATTATTGAAATTTATGGTAAAAATAAATAATGGTAAATAATTAAATGGAGCATAAATTAGGTTACAATTGATTAGTTACGGTGGCATAAATTAATTGTGTTCACCGTATAAGTACGTAGAACGTCGTAGTCTCTCAATTAACGATGTCACAAATCATGGAACGCTTGGCACGCTTTTGCTTCGAAACAAATTGAAAAATGTGTTGCGTTGGTGCCGCGATCGTGGCATCGAGTTTAGATACACGTTACGGAAATAAAATAATGAACAATGTAGGCCGTGCACAGAATAACAGGCAACCGGTCGTTGATGTTAAATCGGATCATTCGTTCATTGAATAAACCGACCGAGTTTAAGTATCGAGACTACCTATTGTACCGTGTGGACAATTACAATCGTCGATGCAGTTCGTTCGAAATACACAGATTGTTCAAACCAGTACTATCGGGAAGAAAGTAATTTTACGGTGAAAAATAAGTCGAAAATGCTGAATGAACGTTTGTAGTAATCTCTGCGAGACTGGGGTAATCTATTTAACGAACGAACACTTAAGTTGAACGTACGATGAAATTAGTATTCGCAATTCGTTATTTAACTTCTTAAATACTACCATATGAGTCGCTTACTGCACAAATCGATTAACTCCACTTTTTGAAAAATCTTAAATTTATGTGTCAAAGCATTTGATATAGTCATAACTTTTTATATTTATAATAACTTTTCCTATTAGTTAAGATTATCATCATTAAACGACAAACATTTTTTGGCCACTGAATAATAAATAATTTATTTCAGAGGCCATTTTGATTGACTCTGTACTCTAATGTAAATCGTTGAAGCAAGCTAGCAAGCGCCGAATGACAACGGTGAATTTTTTAGTGTCGTCTGTATCAAAATTAAAGTAAAATAAATTAGTCAGTCGCAGTTTAAATGTGACTGTAATGAAAATTGAGAATTTAATGCCATTAATATAACGAAATCTGTAGCAGGAAGATCACAAAGTTTGAAAAATGTAGATCAACCTTTATTATTATATCCTAAAGGTAGAACTGTTACAAGGGAAAAAAGAGAGATATGGTGGACCTGCTAAAATTCATTCCTCCTGTTAAACATGATTACTATAAAAACTTGAGAACAAATCGAAGTGAAGAGTCCTCACATACAGCTGATAAAGAAGACATAATTTATATTGGCAAAGAATTAATTACAAATAACAATATATTATAACAGAACTATTAATATTCATTTTTATGAAAAATCTGTAACAAACATATCTAATAATTAACTTTTTCTGTGATAAAAGAATTAAAAATTTAAACACTGAATTTTAATTTACTACTTCTTTTACTTGCCAAATCGATTAGTTCCATCAGTCACGTAAAAATTGTAATATTAGTGACGATAACTTTTTGGCTATTCTTTATTATCAATTTTATATACTGTTAGATGAAAGTTACATCTGTATTTATGCATTCTACAATATTTATTTGAGTATATACTATACAGGAAGTTTTAGAAAACAATGTTATATTATTTCATGGTATTTCTCCAATTTTAGTTTTATGGAGCTAATCGATTTGTACAATTAACGGCTCATACGTCGCTTCGAAGAGTAATATTTTTTAAAAGCGATGTTTGCAATATAGCATTATTTAGTGATTATTTTGATAAACACCATGTTAATAAAATTATACGAATTATTCGTCAGTTATTTATTGAAGATTTTAACTATGTACTGTAAAATTTAACAAAAGTCATAGAACTGCCGATATAAGGCTATGAGTGGTCATACGGGTCAACCGTCGGTTGAACGTCGTCGATGTTTGAACACGGAAACAACCCTCTATCGGCTGAATTTATTCCTTAAATATAAAAAAATATATTCTACGGAATATCAATAATTACAAACCTATATATACAGAATAAAAATTATTTCCCAGTTTAAACAATTTTATTATAATTTGTAACTTTGTAACTTTGCAGTAACAACTTAAGCGTGAAATTCCATAAAACAGTTTGCACTTGGCGTTAAACATAGATATACATTGTATTTGGAATATTCTAGTTTTGGAACCCCTTTGTTGGATCACACTACAGTGCATATAGATTGGTGTAGTTAACTATATCACTCATAATTTCACTGTCACATAGTTTTCGAAAATGGATCACAGGAGAGTAGAATCCTTCGGGGTCTTTAGGGCAATCTCCTTTCCAAGAGCGATGACAACTATTATTTGTCTGGGATACTGATTGCTAAACAATTTTTTGTGGTCCTAAATTGTCTTTATCCGATGATGATTCGGTACTAAATTCATCTTCACTGTTAATAATATTTATGCATCGTCGGGTAAATATTACTGGATAGTATTCATTGGATTCAGAATCTAATAAAGAATCTTCGGATCTATTGCCGCTAATGCGTCTAATTTTAATTCCTCTATTACTTTTATGTGATTATGTATCCATATTTTGGGTATATGAGATATAACTCTGAAAATAGAAGAAAACACAAGCATTATCCTAAATATATAAAAATCTATGATAATAGCCTACTGTAACCTGAAAGTCACAAAACTGTATCCTATACAAATAGTAACAAAGTGATTATTGAAATTGCAAACAATATAAGTTGTTATTGCTATGCAAACCCAAAGCTATTATGTACGCTTTGTTTTGTTTAATAGATAGAATATAATAAAATAGATAGAAGCAGATATAATGTAAATTGCACAAGATGGTTCCGTTGGTTTCTATCTACAGACTACACTTACAAGGCATTTGCTTTGATATTTCAGGTTGACGGTGCTGCCAACCGTTATCAATATTGTTATTTGTTACCTCAGAGACATTATATAACTTAGATGTATACATTATCCTATAAATGTCGATATATTAACATGTGACTTGAAAGTTACACGGCCCCATAGAGGGTTAACACTTTACCGAACGGAAACCTATTAACACGATGAATGCCATGGTGGTCATCAGTGACCGGCGCTATTTCGTCGTTTGCGAATGATTATCATTAAATTAAAAGTATTCAACATAAATTGATTACTGTCTAAATTAACCAGATTCTAGTACGAGGTGAGAACTTCATTATAATGTAACTAACAATTGCCTTTAATAATCTTGATCACTCCTGTAAATGAAATAAATAAACCTTGTCCGACACATAAAAAATTCGCTCAGCACTCGATGTGATAATAGATCATTCAATAATGACGCTGTAACAAAATAAAGCTTAGAAAACTGCTTCTACATTGTAATTTGTAACGAAATTATTAGGTAATGTGACTTAAAATGCCTTGTTGATTCGCAATCCAAATTGCTGTCAGCGTTTGTTCAGCGCGCGCGAATAGTTTATTGAAAGTGATTCTATCGAGTTGAATTTATTCGTGCGCTTCGAGCATTAACCTAATAATGATCGAATATTTAGAACTGGTGCTAATTGTTTTACAAAACACACAACTTGTTTGAAAATAACAGTTACACTTTAGTAGATTCGGGTACAAATTTAACGGTTAAAATTACTGTTACAAACGAACGAGTGCGAGTTGAATGAAAGTTGTCTCGTTGACGGTTCAATTTCGAATCTAAGCGAGTGCAGAAAAATATGTAGTATTTACAGAAAATATAGTACAGGCTAGCACACTAATCAGGATCGACGGTAACTTGGGCGAACTGCGCTATCACAGGTAGTTGTCTTGGGTTTTCCTTGCGCCTGGTTGCAAGATGTTGGCTGTGGAGAAGGTTTCGGCGATTTATGACAATGTAAAAGCACAATTGCCTTGGCTTAAAATATACCGGGTGCCTAAATTAAATCTACGAGAAACTGTGTATGCTTTGTAGTATATCTAAATGTTGTTACGACGTAACAACATTGAGATAGCCATTAAGAAGTTTTTAGTGATGGATCATGAACTAGAAAGATTCTGAAATAATCGTCGGTTGGTAAAGTGTTAAGTAGAGTCATTATGCAAATGGGTTAATTGAAATACGTTACAGTTTTCGGTTTATACATATATAAGTTCATATATATATATATAAAGGTGTGATCGTTTTGATGCGATTATGATGGTCGATCTGGGTAGCGTTGTGCATACAAATTAGCAGCCATTTTGTAATTTTTCAACATATCAAAACATATCATATTAATAATTATTCATTATAATTTTTCAACATATCTTGATACATTTCCATTTTCACCACTTATTTAAGTACTATCGTACAGCGAAGGATAACTTAGCACGAATAGTAATGAAAGTAAACTGATTATCTTGCAGAAGAGCATATTAATACGTAAATACGTTTGTTTTCATTTCATTGATAATGATTTTGATGTTGTTCTGAGTAATGCTGACATTGACACGTGTTACATTTTGGTGTGAATGTTCGAAGGCACGAACTAAAGTACAAATAAAACGATCACACCTTTTCTCTATTTCCCTGCAAGTTTGACCTTGAATGACCTTGAGTCATAGATCGTGGAATTCGTTGTAAAACGCATTATTTGATGGTGGATAAGAAAATTTATCATTCTGTGTAAAAAAAGAAAGTTGACCTTCACCTCACCTTGGAGTGTCCACCAGGAAAAATAAAAGTACCACCACATGATGTCCCCCTCGGTATTGAATACCTTTCGTTTCAAACATTTTTGCGTATAATCAACATTTTTTGAGATATTCGACTGTAACGCTTTATAATTTCCACCATGTATACACACAGGGTGTCCCACACATAAATGGTAACACCTAAATATCTTTCGTATTTACAGTCCTATCAGAAAACTTCAGAGGACAAAGTGACACTATTGCAGGGGGGCAATGTAATGGCGATAAAAACAATTTTTTATGTCGTGTTTTTTAATAAAATTTCATGGTCACTTTCGTGTCACTTTGCCCTCTGAAGTTTTCTGATAGGACTGTAAATACGAAAGATATTTAGGTGTTCCCATTTATGTGGGACACCCTGTATATGAGTTCGCACAAATTTTAAATGTTCTCTATCTTTCTCTCTCTCTATGCGTGCGCTTCGAATAAAATTTCTGTGATAATTGATCATCCGTAAATATTCTAAAAATACTATTTTATGCGTCGATTCCGGGAGAAATTTACCGGGGAAATGTATATTCGTGAATATTGCGCCGTGCATTCATGCGCACGGAACTCACTAGAATTTAATTACATCGATCATAGCGAAGATATTCAAAACCCTATGATGATTACGTTACATCGTTCGGCAATACTCAATTAGTTTCTTGGCAATATCCATACGTGATTGCTTCTGGGAATTTGATCTAGGAACACACTAATTATGTAGAAATACTTTCGTCATTAAACCTTGTCCAATAAAAAACGTTTTTACGTGTTGCGAGCTTTACTCGGATCGCCGTAAATTAATAATATTTCAACCGACCTGTGAGTCTTGAACAATATCCAAATGTCCGGTCACTCACTACATATTTTCAATTTTACAATTATATGACGGTTCTGGTAACGAATCACAAAAATCTGAATTTTCTATTCGCCGCAGGGTCGTCGCGATAAATTCGGAAAAAGTCAACGGTTATCACATTCTCGGAAAATGTTAACCCTTTGTACTCGAACGGTGACTCTTAAGCGCCAATGAAAATAGCTACAACATTGTTTACAACAATTTTTGCATCGCTATAATTGTGTCAAAGAAATTCGTAAACATTTAATCGTTGCAAGAACGAGCAGTAGTAATCAAATTTCGTATGCATAAGATGAAATGTATTGTGTAGAATGAAAATATTCTAGGTCAGAAAAAATGCCATGGGGTTAGAGTTAAAACAACATCGAGTGCAAAGGGTTAATATTGTTGCGCGTTCTGCACACTTTACGTGGCGCGCGACGCGGCATCTCGTTTATATAACTATTTACTTACAAATTATTAATTATACACAATAAAATGCAATACAGATTAGCTTCATCGAATTTGCTATTCAAACTGTTTGACAGGCAGACTTCGACTACTCTCGACTGTCTGTCGGTACAACAGATCCGTGACAACCCCTATCTATTATTTTTTTAGGGGTTATTCACTATGGCCACTGAGTACAGACAGCCGCCGAAACAATAATATATACCACATATGTAAATGTGACACCGAAATTTTTGCATAGAAAATACACATTTACTGTATGAAAATGATACAAAATATTTTATTCGAAGTATTGCCCATCGATAGCTACACATTTTTCCCATCTCTCTGACAATTTCTGGATGCCACGCCAAACGAATTGTCCCTCTTTTGAGGCAAACGTGGCCCCATCGAGCCATTTTAGTACATTTTCCTAAGATATGAAGAGCTATTGAGCAAGCACGTGTCCAATCGATGCAAATAAGTAATAATCGAATGGAGCCAAGTCTGGTGACTGTCTCATGTGAAAGTATTTCCCGAATGTCTCGATCGTTTCCTTGGCCGGTTTTGCTGCGTACGATGGTGCATTATCATGAAGCAAAATTGCTTTTTGTTTGTTTACGTTGCCTTTTTTGATATTCCAGTCATCTTCTGGATCTTTCCCATGGCTTTCAAACATATGGAAACGGCTTTTCGTGTGGCATTTAACCCCTTGGCCTACGATTTATTTTCTGACAATATTATCTTCTCTACTCATTGTATGCGACTAGAGATTAAATAGAATGTTAATTCGGTTTATTAATGTAACACACATTTCAAATATTCTGTTCGAAATCTAGATCACGAATCTGATTTGTTGTTGCGTTCCAACGTCATCCTCATCCAACGATGCTAGCAATTCGCTGTCTTCAAACTTTTTCGGTGGTCTTCCGCGTTCTTCGTTTGTAACGTCAAATCGCCACTTTTGAATTTTTTAAACCACTCGAAGCACTTTGATTTACCAAGAACATGCTCACAGTAAGTTTCATTAAGCATCCGATGCGATTCCGTAGCAGTTTTCGCAAATCGTAGTTTCGAAACGCAAAATTCACCATGTTCAACGCTATTAACACGTTCTGTGCCTGACCGTTTTTTAAAGACTTTCCATTCAGACCGCGTGAAGCGTATACGACCCACACTTTTACGACTAAATAAGTAATAAAATCTTTGCTGTTTCATTAAAAGGCAGTCGAAAATAAATGATAGCTATACCGTGTGATGCGTGAACGTCCAAGGCTATAAGAAATGCAGTAGACATGATATTAACACTAGACTACCGAACAATAAATCGAACGATATGCATTACTTTGTGATAATAATAAAACTGCATGTATTCAAACTTCATTCAATTTTTATTATGACTGTCTGCGTGACCATCGAGGGTCACTTTATTAGTTTTGCAACAGAATTGTCCGTCTCGCACATTTGGCGAACAAATGTGCCGAGAACGGGATTTTGCTATTTACAACCGGGAACGTAAAAATCCTCGCCTCGGGGATTAGGACTCGGGAAGCGGTTTATTGTTAACAACTGTTTTA
Organism: Agapostemon virescens; assembly: GCA_028453745.1. NCBI lineage: Eukaryota > Metazoa > Arthropoda > Insecta > Hymenoptera > Halictidae > Agapostemon > Agapostemon virescens. The sequence goes on from CM052099.1 coordinate 2,479,997, forward strand.
CACGTGTACCTCCAGAGTTACCTCCGAAATTGCCGTTTCCTCGCCCGCTTCAAGAGTCTCTTTGTCATACGTTACCGGACGGGCCTTACCTGCGCTGCGCGGCCTGTCCCTTGTTTTCCGTCAACGCGGCTTGCCGAAAGTTACGTCTCTCTCTTTCACCGTCAATTTCACCATTTTCTTCGATCAGCGTGGGCGGCGACTGCCCTTCAAAATTGTCACAGCCTTCCCGAAAATATCTGTTGTTCATTGGTCAAGTCTAGTCACACCCATTTGACGATTGAACTTAAATACCGGTGTTCGGCAAGCGCGCGTCAGATTAGCAAGATTAACAAACGTTACCGAAGTGATACACTTCTCTAACGGCACTGAATTACGGTTCAGATCTTACGGTTTTTAGACAAGAATACTCTTGTAATATTTCAAATCGCGCTAAGTCTCACCTATCATTATACAGTTCACTAAAGTTCACATATTGTAAATAAAGTTTTGTTCCACTCGTTTTCTACAAAGTTAATCCTGGTGATCAGATCCATTTCACTAGTAACCCATCCCGAACAAGTCTCGCATCATCATCACCAATGACATGTGGTTCATCGGAAAATTACTAATGAAAACATTTTTGTAACTTCAGAAAATGCGAAAGAAATAAGTAGGGACCAGTCATTTTGACTGGTTTGGTAGATCTAGTGTTAAGACGCCTCTATTTGACTCTATGATAAATTCTTAAATAATTCTTCGCTTTTCAATTAGAACTGCAAAGTGACCTGAACGGTAAGTTCAGCGTATATCGTATACGTCCCACGTGGCACGGAACGTGTTAAAAACTATGCTGTTGTATAAAGTTTGTATGGTTGTGATTTAAAAATCTTTATCAGATGGCAAAACAAGAAAATGGCGTCAATGGTGAGGTTTGACGCTAACTACAGTGGCTAACAAAAGTATTCGAACGGTCAGATTTTTTACCCTTAGCACATGAAATATGTATGTTAATCCGAAATGTTTAAAACAATTTAGTGTCTATAGCAAGAGAGAAGTCCCAAGATTATGTTAATAAAATTGGAAACTAATCCGATCATATATACAATATTTATAACATATTTACTTAATACACGCACCAGGAATGAGTAACAAAAGTATTTGAACGCTTCAAAGTTATTGATGTTTCTACTTATGTATATCTTAACGCTGAATGTAAACATTAGTATCAAATGTAAACAAAGGAACACTTAGTTGATCATAAAATATCGTTTCACTAAGAATAAAGGACAGTTGTATTAACGAATATGAATAGGAAAAAGTCAGGAACAAAAAACTGTGAATGAGAAATAATATTAAAACTGCGTAGAGATGGAAAATCTTATAACGAAATTGCAAAAATTGTAAAGAGGAGTAAATCTGCAGTGCACTATATGATAAAGAAGTTTGAAAATCAAGAAACTGTTTCAAATATGGTTAAAGAAATGTTTGATAAACAGGTCCGTCCTCGATTGTGTTGACGATTACTGTGGGACAATAATTATCACGGCAGAGTTTCAAGAAAAAAGCCTTACATTAATAAAGTAAATCAATGAAAGAGGTTGCAGTTCGCAAAAAAATTATATTACTAAAAATAATTGCTTCTGGAGCAAAGTCATATTCTTAGACGAATCGAAATTTCATATCATCGGTTCAGGTGATGGTCGAAATTATGTATGGCGAGAACCAAATACAGAGTTGCAAGCAAAACATTTAAAATGAGCAGTCAAACATGAAGATGGCAATATCATGGTATGGGACTGCATGGCAGCTAATGAGACTGGAAAATTAGTGTTCATCGATGGTACACTCGAGAAATAGAAATACCTAAATATTTTGAAAAATAATTAGAAGATAGTGCCAGAAAACTAGGATTACTAGAAGACTTTTACTTCCAATAAGATAACGATCCCAAGCACACAGCTTGGATCGTGCAAGAATAGATCATTTATAATACAACACGCATGTTAAGCACTCCCCCACGAAGCCCAGATCTCGATCCGATCGAGCACCTGTGGGCAGAAATCGGAAAAAGTCTAAATAAATATGATACTGCGTCAAAGCAAATGTTAATGGATAAAATAATTGAAATATGGAATTCTCTTGAATCCAGTTTCACAAAAACGCTAGTACATAATATGGAACGTCGTTTAAGAAAAGTCATCAATGCCAATGGTGGTCCTACAAAATAGTAACACATGAAAGTGTAACAATATTTGTGGCGTTTGAATACTTTTATTACCCATGCTTGGTGCATGTTTCAAATAAATATATTGTAAATACTGTATATATGATTGGATTATTTTCTACTTTTACTAACATAATCTTGGGACTTTTCTCTTGCTATAGACACTAAATTGTTTTAAACATTTCGGATTAACATACATATTACATGTGCTAAAGATAAGAAATCTGACCGTTTGAATACTTTCGTTAACCACTGTACATCGACAGCTAGTGCCACATATGGACAAATTCTGTTTTGATATTTACAGACCTTACTAATATGTCGTAAGTATCCATTTCCACTACCACCCTACGATCCGCACAAGTGCGAGAGGGGAATACGGGTAGAAGACTGTGGAGAATTGGTTTTCGCAGACTGCGATTTTGTCCGTCGCGGTGCATCGGCGAGATCGTCGCCTCTATAGACATGATTTACAAGCTCGCGAAATTCTTGAAATAACGGCGCACGAGACGGAACATTCATGTCCACGACGGACTTTCATTTCCGTGCGAGCGAAGGGTAATTCAATCCAGTCCATCTTCCCACCGAAAGATACAATTGCACGCGTATCCGGAACTCTCCGGGTATCGGAGTACCCGGAGTACCCGTCGCGGAGCACCGTTTCAGGATCCCGCAGCGAATAACAGGACGAAGGATGACGTGGTATCGAGGGGGTTCAAGAGGCGAACGAGGAGGATAGGTGGGGTGGCCGGGCGGTGGGCTTACGAGGCCGTGGCCCATTTTCACTTAGTGACGTCAACCCGTATCCCCAGATACGTCACCGGATCCGTTAAATGTGTTAAGTTTTATCCACCATGGGGGACCGCTGTATACGATCGGCTCGTTTCGATCCTCCGCATCATCGTCACGTTGGCAGATTTCGCCGAAATTCAGCTAAAAAATGACGAATTTGTTTAATGGTAATCTTTGGACAGCCTGATTTACAGTGGCTGGCGTTAATATTCGGACACCATGATACTCTAGAAATTCTTGCTGTATATCTTCACTGTTAATGGACTTAAAGAATTCGTCGTTTTGTAATGATAAAAAACATTTATTTTAAATGCTAGAAACATAGCTTTTATTAATTTAATTTGTACACTTTTAACAAAAGGATATCGATTTTAGTACTTTGTTGGATTACCCTGTTGTCTAATTACATAGCTCCATCGTTTGGGTATACTAGAAATAACTTTATATAAATATTCTAGCGGAATACGCGACCATTCTCCACTCGATCGTAATTTTCATTCTTCCTTCGACCTTATCGGTGATATTCGGATTGGACGATCTAAATAATCCCATAAATTTTCGATTGGGATTAGATCCGATGACTGTGGAAGAGGTTGCAATACTTTTGGACAATTATACAATAAATATTCTTGGATTACACGTGATTTGCGTTTCGGACCATCATCTTAATAAAATTTAATACTGGTGAATATATATTAACATATTAATATATAAAATATATTAATATTTATTCTTATCCAGAATTCCATCAATGAAAACTAACTCGCCCATTCCAGCAGCCGAGGTACAACCCCAAACTACTACACTTCCTCCGCCGTGCTTCAGGGTGGGTCTGAGATTGTTACTATGAAACTTTTCGTTGACTTTGCGCCATATAAGTTTGTGTTCATCGGTTCCAAAAATTTTGTACTTGCTTTCGTCTGCAAAAATTACATCTTTCTATAATACTTCTTTAGAAATGGCGAACAGTAATCTTTTCTTTCGATCCGCATCGTTAATATATGGTTTTTTCATGGAATTCTGCCATGGTATCCACTTTCATGAAGCAATCGACGGACTGTATTAGAATGAACTTTCTTTTCGGTTACTTCAAATAATTCTGCAGACAATTTCGGGCCACTTAAACTAGGATCTTTTTTCACTTTTCTAATCATATTACGTTTGTCACGAACTTCAAGCAGTTTTGGACAACCGCACTGAAGAATAGATTCGATTATATCTTCGTACGATGTCCGCTACTGTACTCTGACTCAATTGTAATAATGTAACGATTTCTCGGTATGATTTCCCTTTCTTCCGATTATGAATAACAAGTTGATGTACATCGAATTACGTATTTTTACGTGGCATTTTCACAACTAATACGTACGATACGAACGTAGTTCGAAATGAAACTAACTTTACAGATCGTGATTACATCTTATGTTTACACACGTTGTCACCGAATACCGTACCTGGCTTAAAAGGACTGTCAAATTGCGAAGCACATGGAACGTCCGGATATATAAAAATTCAGCATTATTTTGTTTAACATTGATTAACGCGAAAATTGTGCAATTTAAATAAATAAAAACTATGTTCCTAGCATTTAAATAAGTGTTTTTTATTATTACAAAACGACGAATTCTTTATGTCCATTAACAGTGGAGATATGCAGCTAAAACTTCTAGAGTATCATGGTGTCTGAATATTAATGCGGACCACTGTAGGTGCTGCAGGAACTTATACATCCTGTTCGAACGGAGCTACCTTCTTAACACTAGATCTACCAGACGGGTCAAAATGACTCGTCACTGATATTTTCTTTTCCTCTTTATTGAAATTATAAGAATGTCTCCAGGAAAACATTTTATCTGCAAAATTACAGGAAATCTTACGAAGTGGAATATTATTATCATTATTACAAAGCAACGTATACTACTCTGTTTCAATGTTCGGTAGTTTTAGTGTTAACACATTACCGTCCACAGGTATAAAAATACAGTAAGGAGCATAACTGAATCAACAGCCACAAGTTTTGTATAAATCATTATTTATTGCTGGGAATATAGAAGAATTACACAAAATCAAAATTATAATTATATTTAACACAGTTAGAAGTAACTTAAACAATTTTTTCAATAATGGATGCCTCCTCATTTAGCAATGATAGAAAAATAGATTGACTCAGTTTTACACCATGTCCAATATTTCGCAATATTTAACATATTATTTATTTTTAATATTTCGTCCACAACCCTTTTGCTTGCCAAACTCCACTGATACGTTTTGGCATACTTTCTACTAATTTCTTGCAATAATTCAGATATATTTGTTCCCACTGTTCTTAAATTTTATCATACAAATCTGTGATTGAAGTTAGTTGGGAGTCATGTGAATCCCGAAGTTGTCTTTCTAGTAAACCCCATAGAGAATCTATGTGGTTGAGATCGCGATTCTGAGCAGGCCAATCCAGAACAGAAAATTTTTTAGTACTGGGCTAATTTTGTTATACTTTTAGCAGTGTGCTTAGGCTCTCGGTCATGCATGAAAATTACATTTTTTCTTCAAGAGGCACATTTCCAACAGCATCTATGAGATGATCTTGTAAAATATTCTTGTACACATACCGATTCACGATGTCATTAATTCGGTACAGTCATCCAACACGAAATGCTGTTAGGCACCTTCAGAATATTAGGGATCCGTCTCCATGTTTTAACGATTATTTTGTGGTTTGAACATTTCATTTTTACGAATCAAGTACCAAAACATGCCATCTGAACAATTTCTGTTATTTTTGGTCTCGCCTGACCAAATAAACCGTTCCCAGTTAATAGTTGTCCAGTTTCGATATTTTTTAGCAAATTCCAAACGACGTTTAATATTTTTTTTCGATAACATTGGCTTCTTTTTCTCTAAATGTTTTTAAATTCAGCTCCTTTGAGGGTTCTTCGTACTATCCACTGGCTTATTTATATATTCGTATTTCCTTTTAATAATTGTGCAGCCATAATGGCACTTGAAGCTTCACCAGATGCGACAAACCGTATAATCCTTCGTTCTTCCTGCAGTGATAATTTTTTTTATCTTCCTCCAACATTTAATGATATACTTTTATAGTATTTTTTTCTTATTCTCTGCACCGTTGATTGACTAACACTGCAATTTTTTCGTCGTCTGACGCGTTGACAAGCCATCAAAAGAGAAATGATTTTTTGAAAACCAATTTAGAACAATTCGCTCGCGTGCTTTTTCGTTCAACTGATTGCGAAGAAACGAATGCTAAGACGTACAATAATTATCGAAAAAATATTTTAAGTTATTTCTCACTATGATAAAATAATTATAATGTTGATTTTTTGTTATTCTTCTATATTTCTAGCAACGAATAGAGATTTTTATAAAGCTTGTGGTTATTGGTTCAGTCAAGCTCATTACTGTATGTCTTATCACTGAATGTATGTAATCATCAACAAAACTCTGTTCTTCATTAATTTATAATAGTACTTTTCTCAACGCGAAAACTGTGTTCGCTGAAATTGATACTTACGCTTAACAATAGAACTATCGAACGATAAATCCAACGATATACACTGCTTTGTAATAATAACGAGACTGCATTTATTGAAACTTCATATAATTCTTATTGTAACATGTGCGTTATTAAAGATGTATTGGGTTGTTCGGAAAGTAATTTCGTTTTTTCCCGACAGAGGATTTAATTGTATTTTTTTTGCACTCAACTTCACACTGAAGCCGCATAATCATTATATGTTTTGAGAGCTGATATAGCAAGGCTTGTGAGTGAAAAAGTCCAATTGATTCTACGCAGTAGTTTTTGGTTGGTGTCCTTTTAAATATGGAGAGCATTGTGCAACATTTTCGTCATATTTTACTTTTTTACTATGGAAAAGGTAAAAATGCTGTTCAAGCCAGAAAGAAATTAACCGATGTGTATAGAGTTGACATTACGCCAGTGCCAGAACTGGTTTGCAAAATTTCGATCCGGCAATTTTGATGTCGAAGATGCACCACGTTGTGGAAGGCCGGTTGAAGCTGATAAAGATATGATAAAGACATTAGTTGATGCAAACTGGCGAATAACAACACGTGAGATCGGCGAGAGGTTAAATTTATCAAATTCAACTCTTTATGATCACTTGAAAGACTTGGGTTTAACCTCGAAGCGCGATATATGGATTCGCCATGTTCTCACGGAGAGAAATTTGTGTCGTCGCGTTGACGTCTGTGATTCGCTTCTGAAACGTCATGAAAATGATCCATTTTTGAAGCGCATCATTACTGGGGACAAAAAATGGGTTGTATATTGTTATGTCAAACGCAAGAGATCATGGAGCAAAAAAGATGAACCGGCTCAAAGCACTTCCAAAGCCAATATCCATCAAAAAAGGTGATGCTGTCTGTTTGGTGAGATTTTAAAGGAATCGTTTTTTTGAGCTTTTACCGGATAATACAACAAGTAATTCGGAAGTGTACTGTCATTAGCTGGGCAAACTGAATGATGCACTTCAACAGAAAAGGCCAGACTTAATCAACAGAAAAGGTGTAGTGTTCCACCAATATAATGCGAGACCTCATACAAGTATGGTCACTCGCCGAAAGCTTTTATAACTTGAATGGGATACAATGCCACACCTACCACATTCTTCAGATCTGGCACGAATAGGATTATTATTTGTTCCGGTCACTGCCAAACTTTTTAGATGGTAAAACCTTCACTTCAAATGAGGAGGTCAAAAACCACTTCGATCAGTTTTTTGCCAGCAAAGACTAAAAATTTTATGAGCGTGGAATCATGCTATTACCAGAAAGATGGCAAAAGGTATTGGGCCAGAATGGCCAATATATAATTTAATAAAATATTCGTTTATTGTACGAAAATTGTGTTTCATTTTCACAAAAAAAAAAAAAACGAAATTACATTCCGAACAACTCAATACATCCAAAAATTTCTCTTGAAAACATTTTTATAACTACAATAATTGCGAAAGAAAAAACTGGGGATCAATCAAAATGACTGGCTTGATAGTTCTAGTATTAAGGTAATGAAACTATTTTCCTCACGCGGAGTCGCAGTTTTTGACAGATACTTAACGACGATCAGGGTCATCGTTATGGTAACCATTGAACGATCTAATTGTGATTTTAACTCGGGGATTCCATGCTCAAGTTAGATTATCATTAGCATTTAAATGCGATTGGTTTGCATCTGCCATGGTTGTCCCTGATCACGTAGAATATTCAGCAGGAATACACTCCGGGTATAATAGTCTTGCTGAGCAGGAATTTCCTGGAATCAAAAGCAGGTGCAGTATTCTGCGAGTGTCCCAGAAATTTCCAAATGAAGGATGATCCGAATGTGGTAACCATGCGACCGTCGATAAATTATTTCGTACGTCTACTTATGGCAGATGCGAGCATTTTAATTAATGAATCAACTACAACGTGATCATGTGGATCGCCAGCGAAGGATTTCATTGTAGCCAGTGATTCATCTTAAAAAAGAATTATCATTTATTTTTTATGTTGCTTCATTCGCAACGATTTTATTCGCTTCTCAAGCTGGATTTGAACGAAGTTCAACACGCAACAGCGCCACAATTCAACAAACCATTCTGCTCAGTCTTTCAGCCTTAGACTACCGAGTTTTGTTTATCA
>CM052099.1:2495581-2537442 GCA_028453745.1 Agapostemon virescens
ATGTATGTAAATCAGCTGCTCTATATAAACAGAGGATCGAGCAAGCGTGAGCGGAATTTATACAGAGCGAGAAGAGTGGTAAGAGTAAAAAGAGCACAAGAGTAATAGAGGAAGCGTAAAATAACGATTACCGACTAAATATAGTTTTTCTATTATCACTGTAATACTTAATTTTCTAAATCCCACATATATAAGCTTTGCGTGTAAGCGTACATATTATAAATTAAACCACCAGATAGACAGGACAAGCGAACACCGAAGAAAGAGAGAAAAATAGAGAGAGAGATTGATAGGCTAGAAAAGTCTTGACACATCGTTTACCGAATAGACAGGAAGATCTTTTCACCATCGGAACCCAATGGTGAACTTGTCATAGTGAAAATAGTGTCCGCTATAGATTCAATAGTTCCTGATTAATATAAGAGTGGGAAGCATAAACATTTAATTGCTGATTCTCTTATTTTACGTTAGGCGAACTCGTGTACATATTGTAATTAATTTACTTCATTTTTTAATAATAATCTGAATTCCTCTACATATTACAAATCAGCAATTATACCGCAGATAATAAACACATTAATTTCAGCATAATTTCTAAGACATTGGACTTGGTTTACATTAATCTATCAGTATAGAATTATACTGAGAGAGAATTCTCTCAACTTTTCACTTCTTCCATTTATCCTCTCTCTCTTTGGTTATGACCTGTTATTATATTATTGCACTCTTCTTCTCCTTCGTTTTCTCTTTCTCCCTATTCTGCCTAACTATAAAATAGAATAAGCAATGTTTATAGAATACAGGTAAACACAGCTCTTGGGAATGTTTACTTTTGCCTCCTGTTACTTTTGACCTCAGTTTGACCCCTGTATACTACTACAACGCCGTTCATAACACTGTCTATCGGCGTCCATTGACCTTTCCAAGATATTCTCCCATTGTTTATATTTCATAAATTATTGAAAGATCTTACAAATCTACCGCGGGCAACAAACACAGTCTGTAACAGTTTTCCCCCCTAGAGAATGTTAAAAAGCGGCAGATCTTTTTGTACACTTGTAGCGAACGTTTTTCTTTGATAAAAGTTAGATCTCCGCAACCAAGAGTGCCAGTTTATTTGACCTCCGGCGGAATCCAACAATGCAACCACCTAACAAATATTTTCTTATACCCCACAAGTGTACAGGAGATATGGATATGTATCCAAAGTATGTACTTTGCAGTCCAAACAGTATTATAACTTCGTAGAAATTACTTGCAACGAGAAATTAGATTTCGTGTTTCTGATGAAAATTGTTTTAATTCCAATTCTTTCGAGAAGAGTTTCATCCGAATATGTAGCAACTTGGTTGCGTGGGAAGGAGAGAGTTTTCGAACGGGAAAACCGGTGGCCGGGCCTGAAGGGTTGTCCATTAACGTAACGTTGTTCAAATCCGAGGCCCGGTCGCTTCGTTGTCCTTCTACCCGAGATGCTTTTCCAACAAGTAACTTTCTTTCTTACTTCGAAAGAGGAGCATTTCCCTCCCCTTTTAAACATCTCGGGAATTGACCAGCGTAGAATACACACGCGCCCGCCATGTGTCAGCCTTTTATGCTTCTTTATCATTCTATTAATCAGCTAATTTTCATTTCACAAAATCTTAGCGATTTTAAATATATTACAAGATGTTTTCACAGAAAGAACTTTCCTTTTTACTTTGTAAGAAGAGAATTTTCCTCTCCTTTAAAAACATTTCGGGAGATCCTTAGTGGGGATTAGAAAACCTTACAGTGGGTGAATATTGTGGACTGTCGAGAAGACAACACTGTGCCCGCTACTCGACAGCTTTTCCTTGTATTCGACTTCCGATTTTTATTTGATCAGTACAAATATATATTTGTTGTATTTATCACTTTCCAAAAACAGAGCCATTATTTTATCATCCGTGTTCCTAAAGAATCATTGGGCAAATTTTTCGTTCTTAGTTTTTAATTGACCTAGCAGACTCTGCCTTAGACGCTGGGATATTGGAAGACGGATCAGGCACTAGCGGGAAAGTCGTCCTGTTGTTCCTCTGTTGGCGAGCCTAACAGGTAGAACCACCACACCTCTTGAAAATACATAAGCAACAACTTATCAAAATGTAAGGAAAAAACAGCCCCGACCGTCGTAATGACCGTATACTTATCCTAGCGCTCATTGATTTGCATAAACATTCTCCACCAATGAGTGTATACCAAAATATAGGTAATCCTCCTATAACACGGTAGATAGGTTCCTAGAAAATGTCGTGTTGCGTGAAACCGTGTTGTGTGAGACCTAGAGCCAGTACAAAAAGTTACGTTCCGAAAACTTATTAAACACATTTTTTTTTTAATTCTACATGAAGAACTTAATTTTTATTAAAAATATAAACATATGTACAACACAAAACAAAAAATATTATTTTAATTTAATGCAACTTTAATAAATTTCTTCGTTGTCACTGCTCAGTATAATCATCCGAGAACGTTTTTTCGATGAAATGATATCGCCTTCACTTTCAAAACTTTTTTCTTCATTTAAAGTTCTTGCATCTTCTTCCCTCTTTAAAAAATCTGTAATTTTACTTTGCTTGTTGATTCTTACCAGGTCATTGTAATTTTCTCGGTATGGAGCTAGCCAGTTTTGCAGCTCCCTTTTGAATTTTCGACTTCTTTCACCGGAAGGGTCTGCATTCAAGAAAAATGACTCGAGATTTTCAGCTAAGCTTAGGCTTTCTTGTAATTTTTTCAATGTTAAATTCTTAACTGTACAATCTTCATCAGTGCTAGTGCCCTCAGAATCGATTTGATTTACAGGTTCGGATGACGTTTCCAGGAAATCTGCTTCGTCAACTTCTGCCATTAATAAATCTTGAACGTCCTTAATAGCCATATCCACAAAACCTTCGCCTCCGATTGATTTAGCAAGTTCTAATATGCCACCAATTTCTGTACCTTTAAGACGGCCAGCCTAGCCACGGCTGTAGAAGTACCGTGTTGTACGAAGGTTTTTGTAATTTTCTTATCGTGTTAGAGCGAAACCGTGTTATAGGATACCGTGTTGTAGGAGGGTTCCCGTAATTTATGAATCGTGTTATAGCGAAACCGTGTTATAAGATGCCTTGTTGTCTGAATGCTACCTGTATTGAGTACACAAATAAGTCTCCGCCGTTTCTCATCTTAAATTGGACATTTATTACAAACGAACGGTACCTTATATTCTATTCAAAGTATTGTCCATCGCTGGCCACTACTTTTTCCTATCTTTCTGCTAGCATCCGGATACAGCGTCGGAAGAACGCTTCATCTTTTAACGCTACCCACGAATCGACCCAATTTTTGATATCTTTATATGATGTGAAGTGCTGCTCGGACAGGCCATGCGTCATCGATTTAAACAAGTAATAATCGGAAGAAGCAATGTCTGGTGAATAAGGTGGGTGCGGTAAAACTTCTCAATGAAGTATTTCCAAGAAGGTTTTGACCGATCTCTAGCAAGCAGCATTTTGCATGTGCAAAATCGGCGTATCTTCTTCATACGGAAGAACCCAATTTCCTTGCTATCGAATCATTTCCAGGAGATTTCCAATGATTTTAAACGATGTGAAATCGCTTGTTGAGTCACTGACAATGCAAGTGCAAGTTCTTGTTGCGTTTCGCACAAATCTTCATTTAATGATGCATCCAATTCCGCGTATTCGTACATTTTCGGCCTTCCACTACGTTCTTTGTCTTCGACATCAAATTCACCGTTCTTAAACTTTTGAAACGACTCAGGACAACTTCTCTCGCTTAATGCAGCCTTACCATATGCTTCTACAAGCAATCGATGCGTCTCATCTGCAGATTTCTTCAAATTAAAGAAGCAAATCAGAACTTCCCGCAAATGACGTTTATTCGGCTCAAAACTCGACATTTTTGCACGAAAAAAATATACGACGCTAATACACAATCGCTAATATTTCAAGGCTATGTTGTTTGACAGATGTGCAATCTTACGATATAACGTTTTACATCTGACACTAGCCACCATAACTTACTGGTTGCGCTAGCTGATTTCAAACGGCGGCGACTTATTTGTACTCCCAATATTTTCAATTTATTTCAAAATGAAAAGCCTCTTTGAAAATGAACGCCTCGTATAATGAATACGCTTCTTAATCCTCGATGGGTCGAATTTTTTTCTTAAATATGAAAAAAATGTATGCAATGGAAAATCAACAATTACAACCATATGTATGCAAATTGAAAAAAATTTACCAGTTTAAACAATTTTATTATAATTTGTAACATTGTAACTTTGCAGTAACAACAGCATACGATGCACTTCAATGTATAAAAAGTTAACACTTTATCGACCGACGATTATTTCAGAATTTTTTAAGGTCCATAGTCTATGATTGAAAACTTTTTAACAGATCTTTCAAGTCTGACAGCAATTTTTATTGGGAATCAGCGAGGCATCCTCAGTAACATTATCTAATAATTTCCTCACAAACTACAATGTAAAAGTAGTTTTTTAAAATTCGTCTGGGATACTGATTGCTAAACAATTTTTTGTGGTTCTGAATTTTCCTTATCCGACGATGTTTCGGTACTAAATTCATCGTCATTGTCAATAATGTTTATGCGTCGTCGGGTAAATATTACTGGATAGTATTCATTGGATTCAGAATCCAATAAAGAATCTTCGGATCTATTGCCGCTAATGCGTCTAATTCTAATTCCTCTATTACTTTTATGTGATTATGTATCCATATTTTGGGTACATGATATATAACTCTGAAAATAGAAGAAAACACAAGCATTATCCTAAATATACCAAAATCTATCACAATTGAGTACTGTAACTTGAAAGTCACAAAACTGTATCATATACAAATAGTAACAAAATGATTATTGAAATTACAAGCAAATAAGTTGTTATTGCTATGCAAACCCAAGGCTATTATGTACGCTTTGTTTTGTTTAATAGATAGAATATAATGGAATAGACAGAAGCACAAATAATGTAAATTGCACAAGATAATTCGGTTGGTTTCTATCTGCAGACAACTTGCAAGGCATTTAGTTTAATATTTCAGGTTGATGGTGCTGCTAACCGTTATACAGTGGCTCAAAGTAAAACTCGGACACCTATATATTTTCACTGTGGGAAAAACAAATGAAACGCGGGGAATCACACTTCATTTTTTCATACTTTCATTTTATGTACGTTTTAGTTGACGTAAGTCGTTTGTTTCTGTGAAATTTTGTTTTAATTTTTCAAAATGACTAGACAATGTGGACAAACGTCATTAGAACTCCGGGAACTTGTTATAAGTCAATTTAGAGACGGTTTGTCTGTACGAAATGTTGCATCAATAGTGAAACTCAGAATAGCGAAATGATGCAGAAATAATGTGGAAAATAAACCAAAACTAAGTAAACAGAAGATCTTTCCAGAATCCGAGGATCGTTGGATCGTACGACAAATTAAAAAAAATCCACAATTAAGTGCCCTGAAGTTAGCTAGTGAAGCTAAAATGCATTTTGCAAAAGAAGCTAATCCAGAAACAATGAGGATTATATTAAGAAAAAATAATTTTAATGGGAGAGTTGCTAGGAAGAAACCATTTGTGAGCAAAAAATTTTTCATTTTGGAGGACAGTTTTATATACAGGCGAGAGTAAATTTAACATTTTTCGATCCGATGGACAAACTTATATTTGGAGAAAACCTGAGGAGTACAAGAAAAAGAATTTACGACCTACTGTTAAACATGGGGGAGGTTCGATAATGGTGTAGGGATGCATGTCAGCTGCTGGACAGGGAAATCTCTACATTATTGGCGAAATCATGGATCAGACAAAATATCTACAGATTTTGAAGAACAATTTAAGGGATATTGTGGAAAAGTTAGGTACTGCCGATTCTTACAGTTTCTCCCAGGACAATGATCCAAAGCATCGGGCTCATAATGTTCCTCTATGGTTACTTTATAATTACCTACATGTAATCGAAACTCCCGTTCAATTACCTGATTTGAATGTAATCGAACACATATGGGCGTACTTAAAAGAAAAATTGAAAAGCCACATTATTTCTAATGCTAAAGATTTAAAGAAAGCATTAAAAGAGAAATGGGCAAATATTGATCCTTCGTATTGCAATAAACTAGTACGGTCCATGCCGAATCGATTAAAAGCTGCAAGAGCAAATATAAGACTACCAACAAAATATTAATATCAAATAAAAATAGCATAAAACATATGTACAAATCTACAAGAAAATGGTCTACTGTCCGAGTTTTATTTTGAGGTCAAATTCCATTACTATTTAAACTTCGTTTTCTTTATGGCTTAATATAAATAAATTTTTGTTTTTAGTGAATTTATGTAATCTTGAATAAAGCTTACTAAAAATAGCTTTATTTTTTATTGATATTCTTTTCTTACCGTACCAATCGCTTCATAAGGCCCAAAAATGTCAGTGTCCGAGTTTTACTTTGAGCCACTATAAATATTGTTCTTTGTTACCTCAGAGGCATTATATAATTTAGACGTATAAGTTATCTTATAAAAAATTAAAATCATTTTATAAAATGTCGATATATTAACATGTGACTTGAAAATGCCACGGCCCCATACAGGGTTAACTTCGTCATCACCATCTTCGCGATAATATGATAATCTTGTTAATCGTAATTTTCATGTTTCAGTAATCATGACCAAATGCTATGTCCACGAGACTTTTCGACTTTCTGGCTCGAAAACTTTCGTAGTGGGTTAAGCTGCTATTTCCAAGTGCCTCGTCGATTGAAGTTATAAAGAGTTACGAACTGCGGAGGAGGAGTTTCGACTTTCCTACTGGATGATTCTATTTCGATGTACAATAGTGTCCTATCAATTTGGGCCACTTATGATTAGTTGGAAAAATCGTCAACGATATTAATTTCTCCTGGAAGCAGATATCTTCTTTGAAACTCCTCAACACTTTTTTCGCGATTTTGTTTCGTTACAGTTGGCTTCGGAAAAATATGTCCCTTTTAACGCTAAAGCTACCGAGTATTGACCCTTAGCGCATCAACGGCGCCTCTGAGGCGACATTAACAACTCCCTTACTATTATTTAAAACAGCTTTTACATCGCTATGTTTACATTTACGAAGTCGGTAAGAATTGAAACGTTACATGTACGAGTAATAGTCGTGTACTTTCTATTCACGAAAAGAAATGAAGCATGTACAATGGAATTATGTTAGGTCCAAAAATTATGAATTTATCATATAAAGTTTCCTCGGTAAAAAGTAGAGGCTGCGAGCTGCAACGCTGTAACTACTGAGCATTAACCCCTTGGCCTATGACTTATTTTACAATAACAGCGACTAGACTTTCTTTGTCCTTCGCAGAACGATAAAAAAAAAAGACAAATTTGTAGTTACTGCGTGTCTAGCTATTCTCCAGTGACCGTATACAATCATCGATTAAATAAAATATTATTTCCGTTTAAAGAAAATTAAGGAAATACATGTATATAAAATTCAGTGCGAAATTTTGATTACGAATCTGACTCGTTGTTGTAGGGCAACGGGTTAAAACTGGCTAGTGTATATTGTCTTCTAAAAATGTCATTTAATTTATATCGATCTTGTGCAATTATTATTGCAATATACGATGGAATAAAAGCATGTATCGAATCAATTCGTACCAAGGCAATCTCATAACTTCAATAATTATAATATAAAAAGTCTGAAAAGCGTCATTTGACCAGCTGCGGTAGATTCAGTGTTAGGCGTTTCTTCGATGCTACGTGAAATTAATCGAGAAGATTATACTTGTAAGTACCTTGCGGATTTTCAATGAAAATAAAAGTTTTTCGCGTAATTTCAAAGAAACAGGATAAAGTCAGACAAGAATTGTTTTCTTCTTCGATCATTTTAATAAATTAAAAGTAACTTATCCATATTTTTAAGTTCTTTCAATTAGTGCTGTACACAGGGTGATTTTAAATTTAGTTTCTACAAGCTTTGAGAAACCTATTTCAATTATTTTTTAATCATTAGGGTGTTTTAAAATTCAGTCTCTACAATTTTTACGACATATACGAAGGTCCGACAAAAGAATGTTTTCAACCAAAGGTAATCAGTTTTCAATGAGCTATAAAACACAGGATTAAGAATTCGAAAACAAGGTTTCACTATAATGAGAACTCAAGGTCCAAAGTGAATACATCTAGCCTCACTACTGTCGACATGTCGCGTCATAGCCTTTCAAACAAAATATATTCAGTATATTTTGTGTTGTAATTTCAGATTGGTATACAATTAAGTAGCTGAACCAGTCAACTGAACGAAACAATTTTTTGTGACGTTGTCATAATAAATATATAAATAGTTATTTTCCCAAAAAGTTGTCACATTGTTTAAGATTTGCTTCCCATGTATCTATATTTACACAACAACATGTAAATACAATTAGGTATTATAATTATTGTCATCCCAACAAATTGCAGTTTTCACATAACAATTTTTAAGGTATTGTCTAGTAGACTAGTTCCCTTCTATCATCTAAAAATGTTCAAGTTGCTTGGTCTAATTTTAAAACAGTAATTTTATTCTTCCTTTGTTTTTAAATTTAACACACCTACGATGTAAGTTCAATAAAACTTGTATCTGCTAGGGAGAGATTGAAAACGTCCGCACGAGTGTAATTGTTTATTGAGTTAGGGTGATATTAGTCTCCCGTAATCAAGTAGCTGCAAGTAGGGGTGCATTGGGTTAACCAGAGTAACGTAGACGTAACTGCTAGATGTTCCGGTGTCTACTGCGAAAATCCAACCTAATTAACAAGGTGGTCATTCGATAGCAATACAGAATAGCACCGCTGCATTGTAACCTACCGTGCCAGTGAAAGCCTGTACTAAACCATTCCAATCGATATCGAAGGTGGCTCATTGATCATCTCGCTCCCCCTTATCTCTTGACTGTTTACGATCTATTATGTTGTATAGTCGGAATAGTATTGAGAGATTTTTGTCATTTTTTGATTAAATGTTTCTTTCATTCAAAATGAATTTTATTCAAGTATATATTGGCCATTATTATCTATGACCTTTTGCCAATTTTGGGGGTAGAGCCATACTACCATCGGCATAGACCTTCTGTGGTTCATCGGCTAAAAACTTGGTCAAATGATTTTCATAGTCCTTTTTTGAAACTTATGGGACCTTATAGCTATATTGTTTAAATAAAAAACTTTTGTTAAATAACAAACTTTTGTTTATTTCCGAGAAATCTCAAAAATACCCCAACATTGAGGGCTCTTTTCACCCCTTCAAAGTGGATGATTGCAGATAAAAAAAACACGTGTCAAATATTTTTACAGAACTATAATCTCCCATAAGTTTCATCAAAATCGGATTTTCGCATCTGAATATGTTCCCGTGCCAGCCAAACTCTTTCAATTTTTGTCGAGTCATCAAACTTGTGTGTGGTCTGGGGTTGTCATGATGGAACACAATAACTTTTCTGTTGATCAATTCTGGTCTGTTTTCTTTTTTAATCGATTGCTGTAATCTGATTAATTATTGACAGTAAAGATTAGAATCAATTGTTTGACCAGGCGGTAGCACTTCATGATGGACAATTCCTTTCGAATCCCACCAAACATATTAGGTCAATCGGAAAGTTCTGTCCATCTAGCGTCGAGTAGCCGTAGCTCGAACTGTGGGTAACTATAACCTCTAAAGTAAGGCTAACTTTTTAGTTTGAACATCTGTTAATAAAACTCAGTACACAACAATTTACGCTTGCATCAATAGCTTCGTTTTTTTCTACATTGAAGATGTCGGAATTTGAGCCGAATAAGCGTCACTTGCGCGAAGTGTTAGTCTTTTGTATCAATTGGAAGAAAACGGCAGCTGAAGCTCATCGAATGATTGTAGACGTTTATGGCGATAATGCTGTTTCCGATAAAACATGTAGAGAGTGGTTTCGACGTTTTAAAAATGGTGATTTTTCTTTGGAGGACAAAGAGCGTTCTGGACGGCCACGAGTATTCGAAGACGAAGAATTGCAGACATTGGTGGATGAAGATCCATGTCAAACGCAAAAACAAATTGCAGAAGCGTTAAATTGTGCTCAATCTGTCATTTCCGACCGTTTAAAAGCCTTAGGGAAGGTCTACAAGGAAGGAAAGTGGGTCCCATATGAACTCAAGCCAAGAGACATTGAAAGGCGGAAAACCATCTGCGAAATTTTGCTTGCTAGGCAACAAAGAAAGGGGTTTCTCCATCGTCTCATCACTGGGTATGAAAAATGGATTTATTTTGACAATCCCAAACGTCGAAAAACCATTTGTAATCCTGGCCAACCCTCAACATCGACGCCAAAGCGGAATATCCACGGAAAAAAGGATTTACTCTGCATTTGGTAGGATCAGGAAGGTGTGGTGTACTATGAACTGCTAAAAACTGGTCAAACAGTCACAGGAGATCTCTACCGACAACAAATTATCCGTTTGAGTCGAGCATTGCACGAAAAACGACCACAATATGAAACGAGACAGCGTAAGGTGATTTTGCTGCATGACAATGCTCAGCCTCACGTCTCAAAAATTGTCAAGGAAACGATAGAAGCACTTCGCTGGGAAGTGCTACCACATGCGGCTTATTCCCCATCTGACTACCACTTGTTTTGGTCAATGGCACACGGACTTGCTGAAGAACGATTTAATTCGTACGAAGATCTCGAAAAATGGATCTCCGCCTGGATAACCTCCAAAGATGAATCATTCTTTCGACGCGAAATTCGCTTGCTGCCCGAAAGATGGGAAAAAGTCATCACTAACGATGAACAATATTTTGATTAACGTACTTTTTCATTTTCTTTCATGAATAAAGCTATACTTTTTGTAAAAAAACGGACGGAACTATCCGATTTACCTAATACTTCATCACCTTTCCTGGCGTCAATACTGGTTTTGATCTTTTTCGCACATTGTTGTCGTATGTGATCCATTTTTCATCGCCCGTTAACAATCGTTTAAAAAATGATTCAATTTCATTAAGTTTGAGTAATAATTCGCAGACGGAAACTCGATCCATCAAATTTTTCTCTGTTAAATCATGAAGCATCCAAACATCGAGCTTCCTTTTGTATCCAGCTTTCTGTAAGTGATCCAAAACGGTTGAATGGCGAATGTTTAGTTCCCTAGCAATCTCATGATTGCTATATGCCGATCTTGTTTAATCATTTGTATTATTTCGTCGACTTTTTCAATGATTGGTCGACCAGAGCAAGGTGCATCTTTATTTTCGAAATTGGCAGAACGGAAGCGAGCAAACCATCTACATGCTGTTGCATTTGCTAAAGCATCTTAACCGTAAACACCACAAATTTTTTCCTGGGCTTGTGCTGCGTTTTTGCCTTTTTCGTAGTAAAATTGCAAAACAGCAAATTTTTTCAGAAATTTCACTAATCTTCACACTAATATTACTTTTGACACGATTGACGAAATACAAACTGTCTCCATGATAATTGTAGACTAAAATGTAACCTTTCAAATGCGTGCCAGTATGCCGCAATCTGATTAGTGTTGCCCGACATATGATACCAAACAATATCTGGTGACAAAAATCTGTCAATACTTTTCCGACTATCCAATATTTGATTGAATTCATTTTCTCAAAGTTGCAACTACATTTCAGAATTGTTCAAACCACTATAACAGTCCTTCTATACCTTCATTTGATTTGTCAACGTATTTAAAATTTATAAAAGTTATGGCCGGGTTTGGAGGTGATTTTCGCCCCTGACGGTATTTTGATCGAGCTTGGAATATGTGATAGCCTACCCAAAAAGACCCCCGTCTGCAAAGTTTCAGCCCCATATCTCATCTGTAAGGGTAGTTATTGAGAAAAATAAAAAAACGATTTCTTGGCCCATTTTCCCTATTTATTAATTAACTAATTAATTAAAAATTCTAACACATTTCTGGTTGTAAACAATGAAAAACAAAAAAATACCGATTTCATATAGTAATCTTAAGTTGAACACCACAGAATTAATTTAGCAATGAGATATAATTGTAAGTATTATGCTCAATTTGTTTCAAATACCTGAGGGGGATCAGCGTGGTAAAAAAAAAGTAGAAACCACTTTTCTCGGAGTTTTTTAAAGTTATACTCATTTTTTCTGAATCTAAAAAATATATTATGTAATATTGTACGTTCCTGCGTTCAGCAATAAATGTTCCAGATTTTTAAAGTTGCGTACTGTAAAAAATTAAAATAATATTATATACGATATATTCCAATGTTTCGATAATAATTTCAACGGCGCCGGTTGGTGCAGCAGCTATGGTCCCTGACTGCTGAATCGCTGGATACTTTTTGGACCAGGTTCGTATCCCGGTCAGGTCAATTTTTTTTTCGTTAATTAGATGTTTTTTTTCTTACTAGCCATACGATTGTTAAAGAACCATACAGATGGGATATGGGTCTGAAACTTGGCAGATGGGGGTCTTTTTGGGTAGGCTATCACATATTCCACGCTCGATAAAAATACCGTCGGGGGCGAAAATTACCCCCAAACCCGGCCATAGCCTTTAGCTGAGATTTGAAGAATCGAAGATTGAAAGACAACTTTGCGTCCTCATTTTCAGTTTTCAATTACTACTTCATTAGATAAATTACTGTTTTGTAAGCGGAGGGTTGGTACACTTAAGGATCGTAGAGGAGGTTGATGAACACGAAAACACCGACGCCGTATTTGAACCCATAGTGGATTAAGAAAGAAACTGATTTATTTTGAGTGGACTGTATATTCGGTTACTGTTTATTTATGGGACGGTCCCTTACTATAATGGTACAACTAGTGAGAATTCCTATCGACGCTCTCCTCCGTGGAGTTATAACTATTTAGCAGTCAACCCGTCCTCGATGGACGCGCAGTGTCCTCGGTGCACCCCAGAAGAATTTTGATCTTTTTCCGAAACTATAACCAAAAACTGCCTCGACGGTGTAGTCTTGCCCCTCACCCTCACAGTGCGCCCTCAAAGCGTTTTCTCTTAAGAGTAGGGAGACAGTATTGTATCAGGGTGAACGGCAATGGTAACCTTGAGGACCCTTTTGCAGAGAAAGTCGCCAAGTTTGTTGTAAGCTGTAACGCGTGTGTTGACCACACTTTGGTCCATGCAATGGGCGATTTCTAATTTTGAAAGAGCTGCTCAATACCTGCACTCGCAATGGTATTGCAGTCCGTTTCCGGTTCAGGCACAATTGGCGGCCAAATGTGCCGGACGACGTCCTTCGCCTAACGGCCGCTCGCGGCTGTGCCGTAGACCTTTTTATCGAGAATCTGATGTTCCCGACCAATTAGATCGTTGGTTGGCCAGTTAAAGTGTTAAAAATCATTGATGACATTCAAAAGACGTTGAAAATGACTACAATCGAAACATTTCTTTATGTCATCATATTTGCCATCTTTAACACTTTACCGACCGGCGAGAATTTCAGAATTTTACGAGATCCATTGTCGATGAGTGAAAACTTTTTAATGGATCTCTCAACGCTGACAGCAATTTTTATTATAAATCAACATGACATCCTCAGTAACGTCATCTAATAATTTAGTTACAAATTACAATGTAAAAGCAGTTTGTTGGGCTTCATTTTGTTACAGTGCAACTATTGAAACTCCTATTAATAGGCTTCTGGTCGGTAAAGTGTTAACAGTATAACTTTTCCCTGTAACATTTTCTTCTATCTTTAATCTTAATGGAGCTATTTAGATGGCCTGTTTCTCGTGAACCACCCAATATATTACCTTATCCAAAACGATGGTTCTTTTCGACACTCGAAAGCTTACAAGTTTGATCATTCTTAAAATTTCAAAATTACATTTCGACTACATATTCTTTAACTATCAAAGAAAAAAAAACTGTAAAAGCCATAGATCCAAACCGGACTTTTGCAAAGATCCAAATCGGAACCTCCCGTTTAGTAGTTAGGAAAATTACTCAGAGCAATGTGAAATTGACAGCGGAGTAGTCGGTTTAATTGATTGTTGCAAAAATAATCGGAATAAATTTGCACTGATAGTTTCACGCTACGTCTCCTCATTTTCTAAACATCTGTCAAAATTAGGAGCTTCCATAACGAGACATTTCTATGTATTTATTGTCCGCCAAGTCCGATTCCGTATACATACATTAGCCGGCGTATCCAGTAACTTGGCAGCGATAACAATAGCCCTTTGTTCTTCCACCTATATTTGTCTGGTTTTACCGGAGCTACTTACGGTACAAAGCTTGACAAAAAGGATAGCATTATCGGTAATATCCGCTGTAAGCGCAAATTACTTCGTACGAAACTGTCGAATGTGAACCATCATTTTGATGAAACGTTTGCATGCAGTCTCAAAACCGGTGATCCGATTTCCGAACGTGTAAAACAGTTGAATCGGTCGGAACTAAATGCTTACTTTTTGTAAACAATCACAAGGCACAGTGGCGGACGACAGAAATTTTGCACAACAATGGTAATGCACATGATAACAACAATTTTAACAAACTGAAATATTATTTTCGCACTGAACCTGCCTAGCATTAAATTACATTAGCGTATATTGTTTTCTAAAAATTACACTTACTTTATTTATTTATTTAGATTTTGATCGATTTCTATTACATGACAAGATTGAATAATGAAATCTTTCTGTATGACCTACGTAAAAATTATCTCTTCCTCAGCATGTATATCTACGAATCATACCATTTGTTCCTAAAATAATGAATATCATTACCGACAACGGAGACATTGCTTTATAAGAGAGTTAGTGAAAGACCCTGTATCAATTTTATACTTTCTTTTGTCCGTCTCTGTATCTTGAAAATAGAAGTGTCCGGTCACAATAAATTCATGACAATACCAGGTATGTAAATATTAACTACTACTAATTATGTAGAAGTATCGTCATTAAACCTTGACCAATAAAACACGTTCTCACGTGTTTCGAGCTTTACTCGGATCGCGCATAAATTAATGATAATACAACCGACCTGTGACCCTTGAATAATATCCAAGTGCCCAGTCTCTCATTACAAATTTTCAATTTTACAATTGTGTCAAATTGTAAGATGTAGAATGTAGAATCAATGTAGAATGACAAATTCTGGTTTGATATTTACAGACCTGGTAAATATCAAAGTAAAGATCATTGTAACGCTTGCCGCTGTTTTCTTTAATATTTTCGAAGTTATTCTCTACTTTTCTAAGCTGTTTTTTTTACTGCTTTAAGCTGTTCTCTTGACATTGTACGCTGTCTATTTCGTAATTTTAATTTAAAGTATCACTGTAACATACGGTAACAGTCTAGCCAGAAGGTCTCTCTCACAATTTCTGGATGCCACGCTGAAAAAACTGTTCCTCTTTTGACGCTGTGGCGGCTGTACCTCCTGTGCTCACCGACAGAGGGACAGTACAACGAGATTTTCTCGCTAGTACCTGATCCGCTTCCGATTCATTATCGTGCTTAACTGCGTAGGCTGAATAGGACGTCGTCCGCTAGTCAGCCTAACTGACGAATCCTCCAGCGGATCCAGGACGAAACACTCCTCTTTCCTTTTCTCCTTTTCTCTCTCCCTCTCTCCAACATTTTCAGCCGCCGTCAAAAGGCTAACCATTCGTCGAGACATTTTCATCCTTATTCAACGATGCTTGCAATTCGCTGAATTCAAACTTTCTCGATGGTCTTCCATGTACTTCGTTTCTCGCGTCAAAATCACCACTTTTCAATTTTTCAAACCACTCAAAGCACTTTGATTTACTAAAAGTATGCTCACCGTAAGCATCGCAAGTATCACAAAATGTGACAACTCGTTTAGTCATTTTATTGGCCATATTGTGTCACATTTTTTCCGTAACATGATTTACAATATTTTCGCATTGCAAACACTCTTCCAGGTATTTTTTTGCAGTTTATGTCGTTTTTTAGAAGTTGTGATACTACCAACTGGATTTGTCTTCTTCTCGGCTCAACTTATAAGGTGTACTACTCATTTTTTTCGGGAATTCAGAGATTTTAATATTTTTATATAAAATGTAACTATTTAGAACTGTAGTATTGAATAATAGTTCAAAGGCCGATTTCGATGAAATCTTATCCAGCGGGCCGAACGATAAACAAAATAGACTTGGCGCATAACGCGTTGAATGTTTATAAACATTTCATTCTAAACATAAATATTTTCTACTGTGATAAAAAACAATGGTAATAATATATTTACACATCTGTATCGAATAAATTTCAATCTGTTAGTAGTGCGCTTCACATTGTTATACCACAATACTAAACAGCGCGCGTGGCCTGACGGGGATTCCTTACGAATTCGCGTGGCGCTCAACGTGTTAACGGTCTAGCCAGAAGTGTATATATTTATTATAGTTCACTGCTTTCATATTTACAATCTTGGTATTTACAAATATTTACTTTCTAAGTGAGGAGCAGCATGTAGAAACAAAGTCTTTTAACATTAGAACTACCGAACGGGTCAAAATGACTTGTTACTGATTCGTTCTCTCGCAGTTATTGAAATTTGAAAAATGTTTCCACGAAAACGGTTTAATACACTTTTCCATTAATGTACACCTTACTGGAAAAGTTGCACGAATTTTGAATAATTGTAACCTTGTCATTGTTATAAATTATTGTACGACAATGTTGTTTATTGTCCGCGGTAGATTTGTAAAATCTTTCGAACCTTGTATGCGTTTGTACGACATGTGCCGACTAAGGTAGAGTGAGTTAACGTTCGAGTTTAGAACGGTATAATGTCCGAGTTTAGTGTGTGACGTTTGTATTTCGAATGTCACCAAGTGAAAAAGTCTGTTGTATTTTTACAGATTTTGAGTACGGCTAGCGCACCAATCAGCGTCAGTTATGCGTTCAGAATAGCGCGGTTGCAGATAGCTGCTGAGGGTTGTCGAGGCTTGGTCTCAAGGTGTTACTCGGTGTTTGCAAGGTGTTTCAGTGGTTTATGTTGATAAAAGACGTGCAAATGTTTCAGCTCGGCTTATACCCGATGTCTAGATTAAATCTGAATGAAGTTGTATAATATTTGTTGTTCAGGAACTGAACATTTAAGAGTCGAGGAGCCGAGGCCCAGGGTAACAATAGCTAAATCATCCCATGAAACGTCGCCTAACACTGACTGCTACAAATGTAATAGAAAATCAATGCTCTTCGCAAATTGTAGTTTCCAGGAACAAAATTCGACATGTTTAACGCTATTGATAATTATGCTGTTGTATGAAACTTGTAATGTTGCGAATTGAAAATTTTTATCAGATGTTGAAATAAGACAATGACGCCAATGACGCGGTACGACGGTAACTACATTGACAGCGATTACCGCGTATGGGCAAATTCCGGTTTCATATTTAGATACCTGGTATAACTTTGAATCATACAATTTGTTCCTAAAACAATGTCGCCTAACGCTGGCCACTACAAATGTACAGTGGGTGACAAAAGTATTCGTACACTCTTCAAACCTAAATAACTTTTTTAAGATTGGACCAAACGTCTTGACTTTTTTTGAGCAACTAGCAGCATTGATGTACTAAATGATATGCAAAAGTAATTTTGAAATAATTCTAATTGGTAGAAATTACGTGGGAAAGTAGAAAAGACATTTTTTAAAACATTTTTATTTCAACTCGTAATGAAAATTTAGAATATGCGTTTTTCAGAAATATGTTAGTTATACATATGCTGAAAATCTCACCAAAATCGATTGATGCGGGAAAAAATGGCACACGTAGAAAGATGTAAGAATTTCTGTAGTTTAAGCAGAAACTGATCAAGAATCGTGAAAAATTGCGATTTTCACCATTTTCGATGGCACGTAGCTGGTGTGTACGTCGATCGATTTTAATGAATTTTTCTGCATGCGTATAACTAACATAGGTCTACTAGATGTGTCTTTAAAATTTTTTTGTGCGCGGCTCAAATAAAAAATATTTAAAAAGTTCCTTTTTTATTGGTCATGTAATTCACATAAATTCCAATATTTACAAAGTTTATTTTGTATATCATTTATTAAATCAATGCAACTAATTGCTCAAAAAAAGTCAAGACGTTTGGTCCAATCTTAAAAAAGTTATTTAGGTTTGAAGAGTGTACGAATACTTTTGTCCTCCACTGTATATTGGTCTAGTTTAATGCTCGGAATTTCTAGTATTAACAGTTCGATTCTTTAAGTTGAAACTACAAGCTATCCTTGCAAGAAATTTGTCTGCTTTGTCTGCAACGTAAATGAATGAATGAATTCTCATAAAAGATCGTCGCCGCGAAATCGCAATTATAACAAATAATCCAGGAGTACTATCTGTTTAGTCACTGCATGCGCATTTGACGCAGCGGTGACGTATACACGCGAAAAAACAATGATCGATCTAATTCTCATTACCCCCGACAATGGATCTCCGACCAAATGTAGTTTAACAGTAGACGAATGGGAAGATTATTTCAGGCACGTTAAATACAGTGTTTCTTCGTCGAGGATCCCATTAATACGCGATAACGCGTCAGGCAAATAACAAAGTTTGAACAGGGGAAATTAATAAACCTCCATTTCATGCGACAGGAGCTTCGTTCTTGGTGGAATAATTTATTCTGTATTTTGTTCGCCAGCGAATAAAACTTTCTCCCCCTTTTTCCGACTCGACTCTTTCGCCGACTAACGTCAGGGATTTTTGCAACGGGGCGGCGCGTCACACTAATTAAATCTGCAACGCAACGGCGCATAAGCCTCTCAAAATAAAAAAGAACTTCGTTGTCTGCGAAAATGAGCAATACTTGTCATCGAATCGCTCTGATCCGACGATGTCTCACCAGCCAATTATCGTTTGCTTCGAGAGGATGTTGTCCCGATTCAACGTTCACTCGCATTTCTCACACCGTTTTAGTTTTGAGGCGTTGCACCGGGTGATATCAAACCGAACAGTTATTTTTCGTTTTTCAACAAATTTAATTGCAATCTCAGAGAAATTACCCGTAGGAGTTTCTTCGCAAAGTGTTCTAGTTGCACAGATATTTGACGCGTTAAACGCAGAGCAATTTTATTTAGTTTCTCTCGTCACTTTTTATTAAACTTTAAATAGAAAGCTGCAACTGTGCAGAAGCGAAAGGCTTGCTCACCCCATTCGTGTTCTTCTGTTTCGATTAAGTCTATTGAAACAGTGTGAATAATTTTTAATTTAATTTGTGCTATCAGATGACAGATGTCGTGTTAAAAATGGCACCCGTTGTTTAATTTTAAGACGTGTGCGAACTGATTTTGTGCGTTTGTTTGAAAAAAGTCATATCAGCAAAGTCAGCAGAAGTATTACACGATTTTTCGGCCTGCAAGTCGCGGCAAAAGTATCATGCGCGTATGCATCTATCCTGTTTCTTCTTTCCTTCCTTACCTTCTTTTACAAATATTTTTCTAGTTGTCAGTCATTTTATCCCACAACGTTAAATGACTTATATACAGAGTGAGATACTTAAAACCGGCCATCTGAATAACATGGTTGCTATTGGTGATAGGAAAAAATGCATCAGGCTAAAAGTATTAGGTATCGAGGGGCCGATCATCCGATCTTGCTAGGTTTTTGATAAGTGGAAACGTCAAAAAGATATAAAAGCTATCTCTGTTGTTTTAATTCTGATAGAGTATTTCAAGACGAATGCAATGACCTACTGGAAAGGTCATTTGCAGTCTGGGTTAAGCCAATTGTGATGGGAACTAATTTACTTTCAGGAAATGATCAAGCACCGTTGACTTATTTATCTAACAATAATACACGACTAATGGCCGGCTCGTTCGCCAGACTTGACGCCTCTGGATTTTGGCTTGTGGGGATTGTTGAAAGACATTGTTTATGAAAACATCCGAACTATGCCTGAAGATATTCGAAAGAGAATTATTATAGCATGTGATTCGATAAGTGCCGAAGTTACCAATGGCAATAACTTTAAACACCATCTGCAAATGTAAGTTTATTTCGACTCTTTTGTCATAAATGACCTTTGCTATCAGAAAACACGTACCAAATCACAGCATACTATTTAAAAAAACAATGGTGACCTTCACATCTCTGTAGCGACTGAACCTAGGAAAAAAAGATTAACGCCATATTACAGCCCCTGTTGTCCCATGCATCTTTTGTTTCGAAAACTTTTCTGCTACTATCATACTTTCAGAGTTATCCTAGGTAGCAATAGTTGCTGCCTCACCCTGTATAATTTGACCTCATTCGTCTTATTTCCTGGCGTTTCCATCCAATAAGCTGCATTCGACTTACAAATCATACCTCTTCAATAACCGTCGTACAACTACAATTTTCTTTGCAGTATCTCTGATTCGTAATACACTCTGAATAGTAATACACAACTAATACAAGCGTTCGAAATGGTGACCTTGAACATTGATGCACGCTCTGAGGCGCTGCTTGACGGATAATACGACATGGTGAATTTCAGTTATGTCTATCGCGGCAGAAGCTCTTCTTATACGCTCTTTCATGTCTTCTTTAGTTGTTGTTATTTCATTATACGCTAGCTGCGTTAATGTTCCCCACAAATAGAAGTTCAGAGATGTTAAATCTGAAGAACGTGCGGGCCATTTATGACTCCCTGCACTAACAACCGAACGATCTTCGAATGTTACGTTGAGGAATTGAGTAATTATCCGTGCAGAATGAGCAGGGCATTTGGCTTAAATCAGACCACGAATGCCCTTTCCAATAGGTCACTGTATTCGTCTTAAAATACTTTATCTGAATGTAAGTCAAACAACAGAATGACCTTCATATTTCCTTAATGCCCCCACCATCGAAGACGCTTTCAGAGGAAATGGTTTTTTATATGTATGTAGTACCTCTAATTCCTACACTCGTCATCTGATAGACAATTGGAGGACTTTCTCACTAGTACCTGATCCTTCTGATATCCTAGCATCTAATGGCATTTCATTATACACTAGCTGCGTTAATGTTCCCCACAAATAGACATCCAGAGGTGTTAAATCTGAGGAACGTGCGGGCCATTTATGACTTCCTGCACTACCAACCCAACGATCTCCGAATGTCACGTTGAGGAATTGAGTAATTATCCGTGCATATTGAGCAGGGCATTTGGCTTAACCCAGACCACGAATCACCTTCTCAATAGGTCACTGTATTCGTCTTAAAATACTCTATCTCAATGTAAGTAAAAAAAAACTGAAGTACCTTCATATTTTCTTAACGCTCCCACCTATCAAGAAACTAGTAACATCGGGTGAATAATCCAAATAATTTTGGAATGATGCATTTTTTCCTACCACCGATAACAGTCAAGTTATTCAGGTAACAGTCATGTTGCAATTTTTTGTCATTGTTGTGGTAAATGAATTTGTTCCTGAGTATCAATTTCGAATTTTTTTCTTTATATTTAATTACCCATTATTATCGAAGGAATCTGTAAATTGAGTTAAGTAAATTAAAATAGTGTATCAAGTTACATAAAATAAATAAAAAGTGCATAATTTTAATTTATTTGCAAATATTATTATTAAAATCTTAATACTTTACTGACCGGCAAGTAATTCAGAATTTTTCAAGGTCTATTGTCCACGATTGAAAACTTTTCGATGGATCTCCCAACACTGACAACAATTTTTATTGTAAATCAACATGACATCTTCAGTAACGCTATTTAATAAATTGATTACAAATTACGATGTAAACGCAATTTACTAGGATTCATTTTGTTACGGTGCAACTATTGAAAGTCCTAATAGTAGGCTTCCGGTCGTGTTAAGTGTTAAGAAGTGTCAAATCTTCGGATACTGTTTTGATCACTAGTATTAGGTTGTTCGGAAAGTAATTTCGTTTCATGAGTAATTCATGAAAATGAAAAATAATTGTCTTATGGTAAATAATTGTTTTATTGAAAATAAAAACGAAATTACTTTTCAAACAACCTATTATAACGCGTCATTCTTGTCGAAAGATTACTTCGGGATGGCGCCGCAGTCAAAGGGTTTACTTACACTCTACGCAAAAATTGGAATGAATTTTACGAATATGATTTGAGAAACAAATATAAAATCTAAAAAAGAGACGCGGATAAAGTAAATTAACGAAAAGAATTTTTCTTCGAGGCATTTCTTTCGGTGAAGCCATTCACATCGTATCACAAATATTTTTGATGCCGTGAGAAAGGAACGAGATATTTAGGCGGCCGAGACACCCTGTATAAAAATCGACTTATTCCATCTTGCGGGATAACGGGTTAATTGCTAGTGACAAACGATTCCGCTGCAATGCCTCGACAGCATAGTTCACGGCAAAGTCGCGGAGAACCGGCTCGAAGGGTTGAAAAACAAATTTCGGTCAAAGCGATCCGAGTACGGATGCACTCCGCGAAGCCGATTAAGTGCAAAACAGTGGCTATAATTGAGGGCATTATTTAAATGATGAAGGTCTTTGAAGGAACCGAGAAAACCGAGACAGTTGTTCCTCGAAGGCGGCGGCCCTATTACGCGTAATTGGTTCATTAGCTCTCACATCGGCCGAGCTATATTCGACCGTTGTTGTCTGGAGGGGTTGGAAAGAGGGCGCCATGTCGCCCGGCGTCCCTTCACCCTGTGGTTCAATCGATATATGTACACATGTATACTGGGTGGCTCGTGTGTCGTATGAATCCGATCTGTCGCAATGATTTGTCGCTAAATATTTCCTGCATTCTACGATTCATACTGATTCTAACCCAAAAAGATACGACGTATGCGCGTCTATTTTTGCAAAAAGTGGTGAAAAAATTGACTTCGCTTAAAAATTCAATTTATTCGCAAGCGACACAATTGAATACTGTTAATCTTAGAAGCTCCATTCGTTTTGGATTTGTCTTGGTGTCCTCTACAATAGGGTAAAAAATGTATTTTTATTTGTAAAACTCGAGGAGATCGACTTCGCTTTGGAAACACATTGTTTTCGAATTTTATTTTTACTGATATCTTCTGTACACCCAATACGTTGTGACTTTTGGTCTAAACCTTTGTTTTGTCAGGTGGTCGCAGTGAGTGAAAAATCGTGCATCGCGTTAGAGGTAACACCCTGTACATTTATCGAGTATCAGACACTTCAGTCTCTTTGTGACTTTCAGCCCATACATTTCAGCAAACTATAAGAAGCTGTAGCTACTTTCAGATTCTGCGATTGCTGTAATGAGTACCGAATTATGCGTAATAAGAAAGAATTGATTCCAATGGATTCCAAAGAAGTTCTTTGCGAATATTGGAATTACGGGCTGCATTATGGGTTGTGCCAGTTATATAAATAATTTATCTGTCTGTGTAATCCTTTGCATGTGTTCAGTTTCTACAACGATTCGCGACATATTTAGTTGGACAGAAGAGAAACTTGATTATTAAAATTTTAATAATTTTCTATTATTCGAAGTTCACTTAATTTAGAAGAAAATTCGATCGAGAAAACTTATCAAAAGCGTGTAATAAATATCACTGAATTAAATTAAACTTTCGAACTAAATTTTTCTAGTTTTATTTTAGTTTTTGTACTTATTGAACATTGTGAAACACATGATAGGAGTGTTTCCATTTACAATCTTCAGTTTTCAATATATGAAACAAAAAATTGTGAAGTTATTGTAGAGTTTTGGAGATTGGAAGATATTTTGAAGAGTTTTAGTTATATTTCGACATAATCTAATGTAATTTAATATTATAACAGCATATCGTGTTATATGGTTGCTACAGTATAATAATAATAGCTATCTAGCTAATCTAGCCACATAATAGCGATCTAGCTAATCTTTATCAAATTTTACAATTATGTAAAATAGAGATTAATATCTTCTGAGAACTAGATGTATATCAATATCAACGATGCTTAACACTTTGACTGCCATGTCACCTATATATTGGTAACACAATTATTTAACCACGTTGAAAAATAAATTTGTACGTTAATATATTCGTTGCACTGAATTTAGTTGATATATGGAGAATACAAGAATGTCGAAGGATAACTATATGTTATGCATTTTAAGTTTTCAATGTTTGCGTCGCTAAATAAATTATTTTGATTTTGTGAAATTTTTAAGTTTGTCAGTTGGGCAGTTAAAATGTTAACGAAGTCTCAGTTTTTCTGAACTTGCTAAATATAACTTCCATTTTGTTAAACACATTTTTACAGCTGTATACTAGTTCATAGGACAAAGGAATTTCTATTTTATTTGAGCATTTAGAGAAAATTGGTCTACGCGTAATTACAATATCATGGCAGCCATGAAAAATAATATTTTGCGGAAAGAATATAATTGAAATAATGCTAAATATAATTGCATAAAATATGTGTATTTAAAATTTCTGAATCTGTTAAAAAGATTAATGTTGTGTAAAATATGTGACATACAGGCGTAAAGCGTTATTAAATAAATTGAATTCATCTTATACCAACCGCTTTGCCCTTTACGGTGATACGTCGTGGATTGTTTTTAATTCTTAGCGAATTAAAATGATTAATTCAATTCTCGTGAAGACTGTGAATCTTAACTACATTACTGTTGCTCGGAATGTTCGGAAGTCACGTAATCTCGTGATTTATGGCAGTCGTGAAGCTATTAAGACTTTCTTAAAGTTTTCCACGATAGTAAACGAATGAATTTAGCAATCCCTTTCTACGTGAAGATTTAATCATGCGTTAATGCATATATTGGATATTAGAACTCGATATTATTAATCTTTTGCAAATCTACTTAATAAACTACATTTTGTTTTTTACTGTTGCTGGCATTTTGACAAATTATTCATTACGTGTACCATTTCGAACAGATGAAGGTGCAACAATACACGATTGTTAACCCTTTGTACTCGAAGCTGTTTTAAGTCCAAGACTAAAATGCTTCTTCTAACCTAGAATATTTTCGTTCAACATGATTTATTTCCTCTTATGCATATGGAGTTTTTTTACTATTAATCGACCCTACAATAGTTTAATTTTTATCTGCATCTCAAACACAAACATAATAAAATACATAAGCTTGTTCTACGGTAGCACTTTAAATAATAAAAAATGTGCATTGTTCCTTCTGTAATCGAATTAACAAATGTACAAGTGTCAATGGAAATAACTTCGATCACCTATTACAATAAATTTTTTATTGGTCATTTCTCTGTTGTAGATATTCTATTATTCGTGTTTATTTCTAAATACGTTAGGATTTTATCCTATTCAAGGTCAGGTGAAGGTTATGGTATTACAGTTTATTGGATTCGCCATAAATGGATTGACGAATTCATTGAATGAATTGACTGAATTCCGTAATTTTATTATAACTTTTTATAAAGCTCTATGTGACCTATATTAACAAAACATTTTTTTTTATTTAGTGCCATAGAATATATTGACAAACTTTGATCTTTAAACCCTGGGACACCCTGTATATAACAAAACTGAATAAATTATAAGCAGTAACTTATTTTTGGAACATCCATCAAATACATGTTATAGAATGAATATTTTTAATGTGAGTACTCGAACTGATACAGGGAGACTAATAATCAGTAGCGATTGCAAACAATTACGCCGTAACACGGAATATATGCAAATATTGTAAGATCTCAGGAAAAAGGGGGGAATCGGGCCGAGAATCGAATCCGAGAGTTTCTGAAGGTAGCCAATCGACTACCGCACTGAATCACGGAGTTCTCCTTCTCTTTTCCTAATCTCCTGATCGTACTGATTGCCCTGGTCGTATAATATCAATAACACTTTTTTCTACACTGGTTTATAATAGCACTTCTTTCCAATACAACGTTTACTTCCTTTTGGTATTCACTGTAAGTATTGTGGAAGAGAAGGTGGGGAGGGGGGCGTTTCGTCCTGGGCCTGCTAGAGAACTCGTTACCTAGCAAGCCCTGCCTTAGACGCTGGGGTATCAGAAGGATCAAGTACTAGCGAGAAAGTCGTTCAATTGTCCATCTTGAGGCGAGTGTAGGAGTTGAAGCCGCTACATAAGTATTAGGTAAATCGGAAAGTTCCGTCCGTTTTTTTACAAAAAGTATAGCTTTATTCATGAAAGAAAATGAAAACGTACGTTAATCAAAATATTGTACATCGTTAGCGATGACTTTTTCCCATCTTTCGGGCAGCAAGCGAATTCCGCGTCGAAAGAATGATTCATCTTTGGAGATTATCCAGGCGGAGATCCATTTTTCGAGATCTTTGTACGAATTAAATCGTTCTTCAGCAAGTGCGTGTGCCATCGACCGAAACAAGTGGTAGTCAGATGGGGCACAGTCTGGCGAATAAGCCGCATGTGGTAGCACTTCCCAGCGAAGTGCTTCTATGTGTTTCCTTGACAATTTTTGAGACGTGAGGCCGAACATTGTCATGCAGCAAAATCACCTTACGCTGTCTCGTTTCATATTGTGGTCGTTTTTCGTGCAATGCTCGACTCAAACGGATAATTTGTTGTCGGTAGAGATCTCCTGTGACTGTTTGACCAGTTTTTAGCAGTTCATAGTATACCACACCTTCCTGATCCCATCAAATGCAGAGTAAAGCCTTTTTTCCGTGGATATTCCGCTTTGGCGTCGATGTTGAGGGTTGGCCAGGATCACAAATGGTTTTTCGACGTTTAGGATTGTCAAAATAAATCCATTTTTCATCCCCAGTGATGAGACGATGGAGAAAACCCTTTCTTTGTTGCCTAGCAAGCAAAATTTCGCAGATGGTTTTCCACCTATCAATGTCTCTTGGCTCTAAGTTCATATGGGACCCACTTTCCTTCCTTGTAGACCTTCCCTAAGGCTTTTAAACGGGCGGAAATGACAGATTGAGCACAATTTAACGCTTCTGCAATTTGTTTTTGCGTTTGACATGGATCTTCATCCACCAACGTCTGCAATTCTTCGTCTTCGAATACTTGTGGCCGTCCAGAACGCTCTTTGTCCTCCAAAGAAAAATCACCATTTTTAAAACGTCGAAACCACTCTCTACATGTTTTATCGGAAACAGCATTATCACCATAAACGTCTACAATCATTCGATGAGCTTCAGCTGCCGTTTTCTTCCAATTGAAACAAAAGACTAACACTTCGCGCAAATGACGCTTATTCGGGTCAAATTCCGACATCTTCAATGTAGAAAAAAATGAAGTTATTGATGCAAGCGTAAATTGTTGTGTACTGAGTTTTATTAACAGATGTTCAAACTAAAAAGTTAGCCTTACTTTAAAGATTATAGTTACCCACAGTTCGAGCTACGGCTACTCGACGCTAGATGGACAGAACTTTCCGATTGACCTAATATAATAAACCCTTTCCTCTGAAAACGTCTTTAGCGGTGTATGAAATAGATGTGGAGTGTGAAAGAAAACAAAGGAAAGGGCGCTTTTTGTTCCGGACTTGCTAGAGGGACTCGTTAGTGAAGCTATCTAGGAAACCCTGTCTCGGATGCTGTGATATCGGAAGGTAGTTAAGGATGGTATATATATAGAAATCGTTGACGGATCAGGTAGTAGCGAGAAAGGTCGTTCGGTTGTCCATCTGTTGGTGACTGTGAGAAGTAAAGCCGCCATATTACACCCTCCTGCCAGTGATCAACTATATCTGGACGAGCTTCTGTCCACGATGATCTGTCAGAATCCAGGCAGGAGGATGGGATATCGTGTAGTTGGTCCACACAATGACGATGCTGTGTCGATGCTAGTCTCGCATCGTCGCACATACGATGCTGAGACGTCGTCGTGATGACAGGAGCTTCGTTGCTGACCTCGTGTCGACGAACGTACAGTGCCGAGGCATATATATGTATATATTTATTAAAGTTAAAGAGTGACCGAATACTTTCAGGATGCACTATAATATGGCGTTAATCGTTTTTTGCTAGGTGGAGTCGCTACAGCTCCTGTTATCCCATGCATTATATATTGTGAAAACTTTTCTGTTACTATCATATTTTCGGAGTTATTGTAGGTGGCAATAGTTATAACCACGACTTGTATATAGAAATTCTTTCATTTACCGTCCCCGAACGCGCACTAAAGTTACTGGCCAAGATTTCATAATTTACTCGATAAAGGTCACGCGAAGGCTGACATATTGCACCTCGTTGGATTTGCTTTTCTATAAGGTAAAAGACTGTACTGTAAATATACAGTTCCATTAAAAAAAAACACAATGATCTTGAAATCTCGAACAAAATAACCTAGAGAAAAAGATTCGGCCCATCACTGTATTGGCGCTTTCGAACAGAATATTTTCTCCTCCTGACACTTTTTCTATCACACAAAATAAGTGTTATATTTAAGAGGGTCAAGTTAGGTGAAATACCCTGTGCATATATGAGCCGATCATTGCAGAAAATGTGTATTGTTTTTTAAAATTCCCTACATAATGCAAACTCAAATACATATTGTGGAATGCATGAATACATATGTAGCTTTCATCTAACTATAAATTAATAATAAATTATATAAAATTAATAATAAAGAATAGCTGAAAAGTTATCGTCAGCAATGTTACAATTTTTACGTGACTGATGGAACTAATTGATGTAGCAAGTGAAAACAGTAAAAAATTAAAATTCAGTGTTTAAGTTTTTAAGGTTTTCATCACAGAAAAAGTTAATTATTAGATATTTTTATTTACACATTTTTTATAAAAATGAATATTAATGGTTCTGTTATAATATATTCTTATTTGTGATTAATTTTTCGGCATATTCCTGTATGCCAAAACTTTTGTTCTTTTGAGCTTTTGTATATTTCTGGCCCAATTATCAGGATTACAAGTCCTTTACTATACCTCTCAATCAATGTGTTTATTGCAATATTGTTAGTGTTGCTAAAATTTAACACATAATAAACACATTATTATTAATTTCATGCATCTCGATTATAACGGTATAATTTTATTTTTTTAAAACCACTGACAAATTCAAATAATTATTTATAATAATTCAACCAAAATACGATCTGGAAGTGATGTTGAAAAGCCTGAAAAAATATGTAGTCCGTGTAACACTTGTAAAGTATACGGCAGAACTTAAAGTATACTAAATTAAACTTTATTCTTAACACGTTGAATGCCACGGGGGTCACCGGTGACCGGCACCATTACATCGTTTAAGAACGGTTATCAGTAAATTAACAGCATTGGACATTAATGCAGGATTGCCAAAATTAACCAGATTATAGTACGAGGTGAAAACTTTAGTTTTTTGTAACTAACAATTTTGTTCAATAACGCTGATCATTTCTATAAATGAAACAAATGAAACTTGTTCGAAGCATGTAAAATTCGCGTGGCATTCAACGTGTTAATAATAATTGATTCGACTTCACAAGTACTTGATTCTGTGACAATTAGACTGTGACTGACTAGTTTATTTTACTTTAATTCTGATATGGCGGTATTAAAAAATTCACCGTTATTATTCGGTGCTTGCTAGTGCATTTGAGATTGCAACAATTTATATTTGAATACGGAGTTAATCAAAATGGCCTCTGAAATAAATTATTCAGTGGCCAAATAATTTTTGTCGTTTAATGGTGTTAATCTTAAGTATTAGGAAAAGTTATTATAAATATAAAATGTTATGACTATACCAAGTGCTTTGACACTTAAATTTAATATTTTTCAAAAAGTGAAGTTAATGGATTTGTGCAGTGAACGGCTCATATATATTATATATTGTAATTGTGGCCAGGGGCCACTGTATTACAAAGAATATTGCGTGGTATTATCTCCTCGACGTGAGCGAAAAATTTAAATCCCACATATATTTGAATATCTGTTGTTGAGCGCAAGAGGTAGAGCCGGCACAAGTGTTCGGATACTTTTTGGATTCACTGCAGTTGCTAGGAACCAGCCTGTGGATGCACTGTAACGTTCATGTGGAAGTAACACAGCCTGGGTCTGTTTTATCGGGCACCAACACTGACTCACGGATAACACCGATGTATCTTGTAATTACATCGTGGTCTAGTATACGCTATAAGGGTGAATGCTTGCAGAACATCAAGGACGTGTTCCCAGAACACGAACGATCCTGCTAGTTTGACCCACGTTGATCAATGGTCGAACGAAATAAGTGGTCTGTGAAATTTCATTAAAATTTTCCTCCTGGTATAATGGATCAGTACGTAGACACGTACGCACATACATACGCACATCGCATCATCGAGTCGGGACGCCGAAAACCTGACAGAAACTAGAAATATGAAAATTCAAAAATCCATAATTATACGTTATAGAATTATAGTTAGGAATATCACTTTGTAGATTGAATAAACAATAGTGATGTTGAAAGGCTAAGTGCAGTGCCATTTGAATTAATAATTGGTCATTGTTATTGGGTTTAGTTATAAAGTGCACAGTGGATGTGGCAATGAATAAGCAAAGAATTACGTATTGATGGTATTTAGAAAATATTTTAATATTGTAGGATCTTAACACTAGAACGACGGGACGAGTAAAAATGACTCGTTGCAGACTTCTTATTTGACAGTTGTTAAAATTATATCAATGCGAAAACTTCTTACATACATTTTTTCATTAAAACGTAAATTAACGTAAAAGTTATACAAACTTTAGATAATTGCAACCTTGTTATTACTATTCAGTAGTGTATATTAGTATAGTTGAGTGCTTCGTCGTTCGAGTGTTAAGAAAAAAGACAGAACCAGCAATCGAAGCTACAGAGCCCTCCTATTTTTCCTAATTTTCCTACGTATTTTGATCTGGGGGATTCTGATCCCACAATATTTAGTTACAGTAAACTTTTTTTATTACCTTGAAAAGATAATAAAATTTTTATAGAATTATTATTATGGTTTCACTTATGTTTCCAGTCACAGAACATTTTGTTCTGAAAAATGTCGAGGATTTATCCAGTTTTAATGCCAAGAAAGAAAAAGTTGCAACTTCCTTGCAGTTTTTCAGTAACTATATTTTTTCTAAAAATAAAAACATGTTTTCTAAAGAATACTTCAATAATATTCGATGTCAGATAAGAAAGTTATAACAGAACCTTTCGTTCCAATACGTTCATAGTAAATGATGCCTCCCACTGACGCCAAAGGCAGTATAAAATTGATCTTGGTAAAGATCACTAAGATCATTATTTGTAAAACTTTTAAACAAAATTATTAATTACTGTTTCTGCCGTTCCTAATGCAACATTTTATTCGTCTAAATTAAATTTAGAAATTCATCGGTTACTTGGTGGTTTTTATATTCTAGATCATAATATACCCGGGCTTTGTCGCTACAATTTGATCTGAAGTTTACGGTAGAACAGCGAAGAAACCTAAATCAAATCACCAAATTTGTTCGTACTAATTTAAATTAAAACAGATACGTTCTTCGTGCTGGTTACACCTGTTAGAGTTTTCCCCAATCTTAAAATCTCTATTTAACTTTATGTAGTTCTCCATTAACTCACGCCATTGCTAAAAAGTGGAATTGCCTAGCAGAAGTGGGGGGAAAAATGCGCTGGAGAATTACCTTGGAGGTGAACCTGCCCGCAGCTTGAAACCCGAAATCCCTCACTGTTTCCCCGGAGTCCGTGTTGTTATTAAGACGAACCACGTTTCCACTACTACGTTTATCTTGCAGGTTGGTGCTGCCGAGGGTCGGAACTTTCCTAATCTGAGATATCTTCGTTTATCTTTAATAAGGCAACGTACCAACAGAACCAGATACAATCTGCACCGAGGATTTTAAAGTGCGACAAACCGCCGCGCAATCGGATTCCTTTCGCGTGCAATTACTATTAAGATTGTATGGAATGCGACAGTGAAGATGGCAGAAAGGCGGAGCTGAAATTACTTTATACCGCACAATCTTTGTGATCTTACGATATGAAATCTCAAACGAAATTATACAGACTTACATTTTAAACAGTAGAGTATAATACCAGGTCTGTAAATATAATTGTCAATGTAGTTACCGTCAAACAGCGCCATTCACGCCATTTTCTTGTTTCGACATTTGACAAAGATTTTCAACTCACAACCATACACGAGGGACGTCTCAAAGTAAAGAGAACAGTTTGAAAATATTAGAGAAAACCGCGGCAAGCGACACAATGATCGTATACTTACCAGGTCTATACATATTAGGTCAATCGGAAAGTTCTGTCCATCTAGCGTCGAGTAGCCGTAGCTCGAACTGTGGGTAACTATAACCTCTAAAGTAAGGCTAACTTTTTAGTTTGAACATCTGTTAATAAAACTCAGTACACAACAATTTACGCTTGCATCAATAACTTCATTTTTTTCTACATTGAAGATTTCGGAATTTGAGCCGAATAAGCGTCATTTGCGCGAAGTGTTAGTCTTTTGTTTCAATTGGAAGAAAACGACAGCTGAAGCTCATCGAATGATTGTAGACGTTTATGGCAATAATGCTGTTTCCGATAAAACATGTAGAGAGTGATTTCGACGTTTTAAAAATGGTGATTTTTCTTTGGAGGACAAAGAGCGTTCTGGACGGCCACGAGTATTCGAAGACGAAGAATTGCAGACATTGGTGGATGAAGATCCATGTCAAACGCAAAAACAAATTGCAGAAGCGTTAAATTGTGCTCAATCTGTCATTTCCGACCGTTTAAAAGCCTTAGGGAAGGTCTACAAGGAAGGAAAGTGGGTCCCATATGAACTCAAGCCAAGAGACATTGAAAGGCGGAAAACCATCTGCGAAATTTTGCTTGCTAGGCAACAAAGAAAGGGGTTTCTCCATCGTCTCATCACTGGGGATGAAAAATGGATTTATTTTGACAATCCTAAACGTCGAAAAACCATTTGTGATCCTGGCCAACCCTCAACATCGACGCCAAAGCTGAATATCCACGGAAAAAAGGCTTTACTCTGCATTTGGTGGGATCAGGAAGGTGTGGTGTACTATGAACTGCTAAAAACTGGTCAAACAGTCACAGGAGATCTCTACCGACAACAAATTATCCGTTTGAGTCGAGCATTGCACGAAAAACGACCACAATATGAAATGAGACAGCGTAAGGTGATTTTGCTGCATGACAATGCTCGGCCTCACGTCTCAAAAATTGTCAAGGAAACGATAGAAGCACTTCGCTGGGAAGTGCTACCACATGCGGCTTATTCACCAGACTGTGCCCCATCTGACTACCACTTGTTTCGGTCGATGGCACACGCACTTGCTGAAGAATGATTTAATTCGTACGAAGATCTCGAAAAATGGATCTCCCCCTGGATAACCTCCAAAGATGAATCATTCTTTCGACGTGGAATTCGCTTGCTGCCCGAAAGATGGGAAAAAGTCATCGCTAACGATGGATAATATTTTGATTAACGTACTTTTTCATTTTCTTTCATGAATAAAGCTATACTTTTTGTAAAAAAAACGGACGGAACTTTCCGATTTACCTAATATCAAACCGGAATTTGCCTATAGCTGGCGCTAGCTGTCAATGTACAGTGACTCTTATTAATATTCAGACATTGTGCTATTCAAAAAATTGTTGCTAGTTTCGATACTTCGTAATAGTAAATTTGGAGTTATTGTTTTATAATATAACAGAACATTTATTATAGTTTGTA
The DNA here is from genome assembly GCA_028453745.1 of Agapostemon virescens. Classification (NCBI taxonomy): domain Eukaryota; kingdom Metazoa; phylum Arthropoda; class Insecta; order Hymenoptera; family Halictidae; genus Agapostemon; species Agapostemon virescens. Next base: position 2,529,203 of record CM052099.1, read on the forward strand.
CTGACATCAATTTTATATGTTTGTTGCACATACTTTTCTTAATACCAAACAGTGAACTAAATTATGTCGAAATTTATCGTCGCAAACATATTCGGACACATAACTTATTCTCGCATTCTTTGCGAATAACGACACACCTTTGCCGTTTGTTTACAAACATAATGTCGAGCAAGATGAAGAACATGCTTCATGATATCAGTTACTGTTCGAAAGCCGTTAGGATCAGTTAGAAATTCTAAATATGGAACGATAAAGTAAAAATATTTCATTTGACGTACGACAATTAGTAATTGTTTACAGAGAAAAAGAGAAAACGTATCGGGAAATCGGTAATCTCCTAAAATTAAGTAAGAGTACCGTAACTGATATTATACGGAGATATAATGAAGAAAATCGAATTGAATCAATTCCTTAGAAAGCTTGACGACCCAAAGAAACGTATTATTTTGAGAAAAGTAAAAGTGAACCGTCGTTTAACTGCTCCAACATTAAGTGCTGAATTATTAGGTTGTTCGGAAAGTAATTTCATTTTTTCCCAACAAATTACTAAATTGTATTTTTTCACAGCCAACTTCACACTTAAGCCGCACAATCATTATATATTTTGACAGCTGATATAACAAGGCTTACTTGTAAAAAAGCTCGATTGATTCTACGTAGTAGGTTTTGTTTGGTGTCCTATCAAATATGGAAAGTGAAAAGTAGCATTTTTGGCGTATTTCACTGTTTTACTATTGAAAAGGTAAAAATGTTGTTCAAGCAAGAAAAGAATTATCCGATGTGTATGGAGAAGGTGTATTGATAGAACGCCAGTGCCAAAACTAGTTTGCAAAATTTCGATCCGGCAATTTTGATGTTAAAGATACACCGCGTTTTGGAAGGCCAGTAGAAACAGATAAAGGCACAGTAAAGGCATTAATTAATGCAAGCCGGCAAATAGCAACTTTTGAGATTACTGAGAGATTCAATTTATCTTATTCGACCGTTCATGGTCATTTGAAACGTCTACGTCTAATTTCAATAATTAATCTCGTTTAAAACGAAATTACTTTCCGAACAACCTAATATTTCAAGAGATAGAAAAGAAAGTGCATCCAGATACAATACGTCGGGTGTTGAAAACAAATGGATATAATAGTAGAATAGCGCGTAAGAAACCGTATATGAACGAGGCGAATCGCAGAAAAAGATTAGCTTTTGCAAAACAATATGTTCATGAGGAAAAAACTTGGTGGAATAATGTAATTTTCGCTGATGAAAGTAAATTTAATCTGTCAATTAATTTAACACCGATGGATGAAAATTACTATGGCGTAAACGAAATGAAGAACTTAACCGAATAAATTTAAATACAACAATAAAGCACGGTGGTGGAAGTACTATGGTGTGAGGGTGTATTTCATCTAAAGGAGTTGGACAATTGGTTTTTATAGAAGAAATTTTAGATAAATTTAAGTATCGAAGTATTTTAAAACAAAATCTTAAGAAAAGTGCGATCACAATGGATATAGAAGACACATTTAAATATTATGAAGATAATGATCCTAAACATAAAGCCAGAATAGTTCAACAATATCTTTTATATAATTGCCCAAAAGTATTACCTCCACCACTACAGTCACCAGACGTGAATTCCATTGAAAATGTATGCGATTTTTTGAACAGGAAAATTCGAACAACACCGATAAGATCGAAGGAAGAATTGAAAAAACTATTAATTGAAGAATAGAGACGTATACCGCTAAGTTAGTTACAAAAAGTTATAGACGATATGTCTAAGCGGTTGCGACACGTGATTAAAGCTAAAGGCTATCCAACGAAATATTAATTATTGCTTATGTTAATAATTTTCATGTTTAAATGTTATAGTTTGTCAAGCGTCCGAATATTTTTGCGACGATAAATTTCGACATTATTTAGTTCACTGTTTGGTATTAAGAAAAGTATGGGCAACTAAGAAATAAAATTTGTGTTATTGCAAACTACAATGAATGTTCTGTTATATTATAAAACAATAACTCCAAATTTACTTGGATTTTCTTGTTTCGACATCTGTCAGAGATTTTCAACTCACCCATACAAGCTTCATACAATAGCATAGTGTTTAATAGCGCTGAACATGTCGAATTTATGACTGGAAACTACGATTTGCGGACAGCATTGATTTTCTGTTACCATTTGAAGAAATGCTGCGGAATCGCATCAAATGCTTGTCGAAGCATACGGTGAGAGCACATTGGTAAATCACGGTGCTTTGAATGGTTTAAAAAATTCAATAGTGGCGATTTTGACATAAGATACGAAAAACGTCGAAAAAGTTTGAAAACAGTGAATTGCAAGCATCGTTGGATGAGGATTGATTAAATGTGACTATGGGAAAGATCCAGATGACGACCGGAATATTAAAAAACGCAACACAAAGTGATTTTCTTTCATGATAATGTACCATTGCACATAGCAAAACCGGTGAAAGAAACGATCGAGACGTTTAGTTGGGAAATACTTTAGCACGCAGCTTGCTCATCTTTATCGTTTTATAGTTTCACCACTATTTTGGATTATTATAATGGATAAATTACTTTTTACCCATCTTACGAGATCAGTGCGAGCCTGTGAACGATGGGCCAGACTCCACATCTGGCAGTCAAATTTGCGCAGTTCGAGGCCATCCTACTAGCAAATGTCCTTGGTATGTGACGGGTACGGTTATCTCAGGTATATACATATACAGTGGCTCACGAAAGTATTCGGACACTCTTTAAATCTAAGTAACTTTTTCACTGGTGGAACATCTTCCACACTAAGTGGAAGACATCAATTCACTTATTATTGTGAAACGTGATCTAATCAGCCTGCGATACACATTGGGGAATGCTACAAAATTTATCACACTGTAAAAAATTATAAGAAATAAAATGTTGATTTTTCTTTTGCAAATATATGTTCATCGATGTCTACAAATTCATATGAATTAAATATCATTATAATACCTTGCTTGGTTCTGAAACTATACTATATAATATAAGGGTTCGTAAGTCCCCGTATTTGCGACAAAATGACGCCGAGTAGCTGGTAGATAACGTCCGGCATGACTCGGAGTGCAAAGGGTTAAATATTTTTTATTTAAGCCACGTACTAAAAATTTTAAAGGCTCATCTGCTAGATCTATGATAGTTATACACACACAGAAAAATTAATTGAAATCGATCGACATACACACTAGCTACATGCCATCGAAAATTTTTCACGATTCTTGGTCATTTTCTGTTTAAACTTCACAAATTCTGACATCTTTCTACGCGTGTCATTTTCTCCCGCATCAATCGATTTCGGTGAAATTTTCAGCATACGTATGACTAACACAAATGTCTTTTCTACATTCCCACGTAATTTCTACCAATTAGAATTATTTCAAAATTATTTTTGCATATCATTTATTAAATCAATGCAATTATTTAGGATTGAAGAGTGTTCGAATACTTTTGTGAGCCACTGTATATACAATAGCTCACGAAAGTATTCGGACACTCTTCAGTCCTAAATAACTTTTTAAGGATTCAACCAAACGACTTGACTTTTCTGGAGCAACTAGAAGTATTGATTTACTAAATGATACGCAAGAATAATTTAGAAACAATTCTAATTGGAAGAAACTACAGGAAAAAATAAAAAAGACATTTTTTAAAACATTTTTATTTGAACTCGTAATGAAAATTTAAAATATGCGTCTTGCAGACCTATGTTAGTTATACGCATGCTGAAAATTTCATTGAAATCGATTAGCGCATAAAAAAACGACACACGTAGAAAGTTGTAAGAATTTGTGGAGTTTAAACAGAAACTGACCGAATATCGTGAAAAATTGCGATTTTCACCATTTTTGATGGCGTGCAGCTCGTGTGTACGTCGATCGATTTCAATGAATTTTTCTGCATATGTATAATTATCATAGATCTACAAAATAAGGCTTTAAAATTTTTTATACGTGACTCAAATGAAAAATGTTTAAAGAATGTTTTTTATATTTTTCGTGTAATTCATACCAATTGCAACTGTTACAAAATCCTTTTCGCATATCATTTAGTAAATCAATGGTTCTAATTGCTCCAGAAAAATCAAGACGTTTGGTTCAATCTTAAAAATGTTATACAAATTCAAAGAGTGTCCGAATACTTTCGTGAGCTACTGTACCTGATAACCATGATCGCATGACCAAGGCCCCTTCTCCAGGAAAAGGTTTTCGCGATCTTTCCACCACGCGAATATTTTCACCTCCCTTCGTAGGACGCACTGTCCTTCTTCTCGTAGGTGGATAAAAAGCCCTTCGAATGCGTCGGAGGGCCTCTTCTGTTCCGACTCGCCTTTTTGTAATGTCCACGCCAGTCGCGTTCTTCTTCTCACGCGTGTTCCACCATTGTGCGTTTTGTATCATACTTATTCGTGACGACCATATCAACCTTGTCGTTAGCTATTATCCATCGATCTAGTCAGAATAAAAACTTCCGCTCGATATAAAGAGTGTGGCTAGGCTTCGTGATTCTTTGGTGAAACCTCTCCCAGTCCCACTCTCACATGTTGCGGATACATTTGTATCTCAACGATCACTCGTAGATTTTCTCAATTCCAGCTGCGACAATTTTGACAATTAAAGAAACCATCAAGACAAAAATGAGCTTCACCGCTGCAACTGATTTTGTTAGAGCTGCAGCTGCCGAACCTTCGTTACGTTTAAAATATTGTTCAACAATAAAACGCGTTGTTCTTTTACGTAGCCTTCCATTTTTAATAACCCTGACATCAAAGCTGTGACGCTGTCTTTTTCCAATTTGCCACACTTTACCGCACAAATGGCGCTAAATTCAAATCTTGCATGAATTTTGGGATGCCCTTTATTACATGTACAACTCAAATCAGTCGTGACACCTTAATACTTGTAAACACACAATCAAAAGTAATAATCCTGAACTGTCAACTGTCACGCTGTCTTTTTTCCGTCTGCCACACTTTACCGCACAAATGGTGCAAAATTCAAATTTTGCGTGAATTTTAGGATGTCCTTTATTACACGTACAACTCAAATCAGTCGCGGCACCTTAGCACTTATAAATACATAATCCAAAGTAATAAAACAGTGTTGCATGGTAAACCGTGCAAATTCTAAAACTCCTTAATATTGACCAAAACTCCTGATGCAGTAATTGAGTGCTTCCATACGATACAATCTGTCCGCTCGGATTTGGTCAAAGTTATATTATTGAAGTTACGTGGCTTACCTACAATCCTAGCAACACTCTAATTTCGCATCAGGTTTGTTCGCTATATCGTATTCTAAAACGAGATTCTTCCAACCTAGTGGCTCCCCAATTTAGCATTACCATCCTGCGGATCCTCAAATTCACATTGGGTTGAAATTAAAATGTTTGTAGACTATATAGGATCGAATGTGCTTCAATGCACTGATATTAAAATATTTAATGAAGCCGCATCTCTCTTATTCCTAAGGGAAGATTTATTAATTTAGATACGGCATGCACGACTGATTATCCACTTCGCTGGCGAATAAAGCAGAGAACTTTGAAAAGTTGTTGTCGGTACGTAAATTATGCAAAGCTTTTAATTCAAATCTGGAATTCAAACCTCTAAGGCGGTATTACGTACAAATAAATTTCCCGCGTGTTTTAACTCTCTTCTGAAAGCCACACGATGCTCCAGGAAGGTTCATTTGTATACTAAAGTAACCTTTTCCACGGGGGTGTCGTGCGAGGGCGTTCAATTACTAGATAGAGAGTTTTTGTTTGGCAATGAAAAAAGAAGCGACAAGTCCACCATCAAAGAAATCCTGATAAACGCAAAGAATTCTCGATCACGTCATCTGCGTAGCCGTTAGTTCTGTTATGTTGCTACAACGGGAGTTGTTCCGTCAGGGTCGAGGAATAGCCTGTTCGAAGGCATTTGTTTTCAACGTCTTCGACGGGTTAACCCTTTGCACTCCAAGCAATTTTAATTCCTAACTCGAGACATTTCTTTGTCCTAGAATAACTCCATTGTACGTGGTTCGTTTCCAATCGTGAATACCAAATTTGTTAATTTTAATCGTACGTACAATACTCCAATTTTTACTAGCTTCTTAAATACAAACATTGTAATGAAAACATTGTATTGAATAATACTCTGTCAATTTTTAATGTCCCCTCAGAGGAGCCATCGGAGTGCTAAGGGTTAATTAGAAAATCGTTACAATGCCCATTCGAGTGGCACACTAAAAGACCGTATTGCCCTGCAATCGGTACAGGGCCGAGAGATGACCCTTCAACGCGGCCGTTGACGATCTGTACCCACAAGCAGGACAATTCGGCCATAAAACCATCCGCGCCATTATGCGAGGATTTTTGAACCCGTCGCGCTAATCCGAAATGCCGCCCTTTCATCCAAACTATAATTAACATTGGCAACCTGAAGTGGAGGCTTCCTCCTTCATCGTGAAAGAACGTCGAAGATCAGGTGAAAATTAACGAACGAGGTGCTATGATCATCGTATCGGTCACATCCTCAAGTTATCACATGGACAACAGGAAGAGAAGAAGAAACGATCGAGGCGTTTACTTAGCAAATACTTTCGCATGCGCCGGCTATTATTTCGTAATTGGATGAAGAAGTGAAACAATATAAATTCACTTCAATAAATTCTGTATTGTTGCGTTCAGTCATGGTTGAAATTTTTTTTTATAGTAAAGGAGATACAACTCGATGGGTTTTATTAGTGAAAAACACAGGTTGAGGTATATTGAATAACACACTGTATGTTCTTCGGGAACGCTCTTACCCAACGACCCAAGTTATTCGTGGCCGATCGACAACGTTCGAGCATGAGGAGACGAGTTAACTCATGACCGGTCAACAATGCGTTAATTTGTGTCAACATGTCAAATTTTTTGCCTGCGAACCACGATTTGCGGGCAGCATTGATTTTCTGTTACCATTTGGAGAAAACTGCTGCGGAATCGCATTGAGTGTTTGTCGAAACTTACGGTGAGCGTGCTCTTGGTAAATCACAGTACTTTGAGTGGATTAAAAAATTCAAAACTGGCAATTTTCACGTGAGAAACGAAAAACGTGGAAGACCACCGAAAAAGTTTGAAGACAGCGAATTGCAAGTATCGTTGGATGAGGATGACGCTCAAACACAACAACAACTACTGGATCAATTAAATGTGACACGAGAAGCCGTCACCATACGTTTGGAAACCATAGGAAAGATTCAGAAGACGACTAGTATATCAAAAAAGGCAACGCATAGTGATTTTGCTTCATGATAATGCACCAACACAGCAAAACCGGTCAAGGAAACGATCGTGGCGTTTAGTTGGGAAATACTTTCGCATGTGGATTAATTACCAGATTTGGCTCCATCCGAATAATTACTTATTTGCATCGATGGGACATGCAATTGCTGAACAGCGCTTCATATCCTACGGAAATGTTTGAAAATGGCTTGTTCCGTCCGGGTCGAGGCACAGCCTATTCGAACGCATTTGTTTGCAAAGTCTTCGACTGGTTAATTAGAAAATCGTTACAAAGCCCATTCGAGGGGCACACAAAAAGACCGTATTGCCCTGCAATCGGTACCCGGCCGAAAGGTGACCCTTCGACGCGACCGTCGACGGTCTCCAGCGACGAGTAGGGCAATTGGGCTATAAAACTATCTGCGTCATGGTACGCGGATTTTCGAACACCGTCGCGCTAATCCGAAGTGCCGTCCTTTCTTCCAACAATTAATTAATATCGGCAACCTGAAGGAGAGTCGTCCTCCTCCACTGTGGAGGAACGTTCGAAGAACATTCTCTCCCTTCAGGTGAAAATTAACGAATGGTGGGAAGATGAAACCGACTTCGGAAAAAGCGATCAGAATTGTTTTGACTATCGAATGGAGCAGAATCAATTTGACTACCGATCGACTATCGTGCAAGTTGATCAAGACTGGAATCTGTGACCATCTTTTTGGTCATAAGATAAATAAATTCGACTAACATTCGAATCGAATTTAGAATCTCGTGAAATACACCATCGTTTCGAAGTATATTTTACGTTCTGCTAAAGATCTATCGTTGCGAGATCTTCTTAACTTTTTGTATCCTGTAACAGGGTCTGAACTAGTCGTCCAATATTAACCAGTTAACTGTGGCGTCCACGTTTGAGAGCACGCACCGTTTTGTGTCGCCAGAATCGAGCCATGACGAGTA
>CM052099.1:2547442-2580139 GCA_028453745.1 Agapostemon virescens
ATCAAATCCACCGTTCGTAAACTTTTGATACCACTCGCGACAACTTCTCTCACTTAATGCAGCCTTATCATATGCTTCTAAAGGGTGTCCCAAAATTAACGCAAGTTTTGAATTTGCCGCCATTTTTGCAGTAAACTGTTGGTAACCCTGAAAAAAGAACAATTTGACAACTGAGTGTTTAGGATTAGTAATGGAGCGTTATACGATACAACGTGTTTTCATTATTGAACAATTTTTCAAAAATAAGGAATGTTTGGCGGCCGCAGTTCGAAAATTTTATACAAAATATGATCAAAATAGAGTTTTAACCTCGTTAACTGTGAAAAGATTAATTGAAAAATTCAAGGAGACTGGATCAGTTGGAGACGCTAAACACACTGCTTGTCCAAAAACAAGCCGTTCAAATGTCAATATCGAAGCAGTGCGTGAGAGTGTTGATGAAAACCCAGGAACATCAATTCGGCGTCGTGGACAAGAATTGCAAATTTCAAGAAACTCTCTCCAGTGTATACTCACACAAAATCCGTGTCTCCATGCTTACAAAATTCAATTAACACAACAACTGTAGCCTAATGACCATGAACAGCGAAAAGAGTTCGTGGAATGGATTATCGAACATCAACAAGTGGATGCTGATTTTTCGAGCAAAATCATCCTAAGCGATGAAGTACATTTTCACCTTGATGACTTTGTTAATCGCCAAAATTGCAGTGTTTGGGGTTCGGAGAACCCACATGTGATCGTCGAACAACAAATGCACCCACAACTTGTCACTGTTTGGTGCGGATTTTGGGCTGAAGGCATCATTAAACCATACTTTTTTGAAAACGAAGCTGTTCAAGCAGTAACTATTACTGGTGCTCGATATCGCGACATGATGACACAGTTCTTTCTGCCGAAATTGAATACTACTGATGTGACTAATATGTGGTTTCAACAATACGGTGTCGCATGCCATACAGTCAGTGAAACAATTCAATTACTGCATGAGACATTTCCTGGTCGTGTACTCTGTCGTTTCGGTGATCAGAATTGGCCCCCTAAATCATGTGATTTATCACCATTAGATTTCTTCTTATGGGGTTATTTGAAGTCAAAGGTCTATGTCAACAAGTCCAAAACCACCCGTGCATTACAAGAGGAAATTAAACGCTGCATCAACGAAATTCAGCCACAATTATGCAGAAAGGTCATTAAAAATTTCGACAAAAGAGTGCGTATGTGCCAGTAAAGCAGTGGAGGCCATGTTCCTGATGTGTTATTCCATAAATAACCCTATCCTAAGTACTTTATGATTCAATGAAAAAATAACAATTTAAAGACTGAAAACTGTGTTTTCTTTTTAATTCAAACCTTGCGTTAATTTTGATGTTATATCGTTGACAGATGTGAAACCTTACGATATGACGTTTTACGTTCATCATTAACTGCCATATCTTACTGGTTGAGCTATCTCAAACGGCGGCGACTTATTTGTACGTCCAATAAATGGATGAAGTAGCGCGTCAACGCGATATGCGACAACCTAAATTGGATCTGGGTAAACCGGATAACTTTTTGAACCGATAGTGCAACATTGATTCAGCCATTTTTTTTTTATTAAATACACGATCGCGTGTAATAAAATCGTGGATCTGTGGTTAATCGGCGATCGATGTTCCGGGTTCCTGTTTTCACGAATCAAAAGCGATACATGCAGATAGGTTTAGAATGCCTCGCAGAACCGAACGAGAATACTGCATTGTGCATACGCTGCACTGCGTATCGTCGATTTCATCGTTTACAAAAGAGCACGGCGGCCGCTGACAAACATGCAGGTACATCTGTGTGCAATCCATTTGTGCGGCATAAAAATTTCCTATACGTGCTCAAGCGAACCGTATGTAATCTACCTAACTTTATTCTTGGCCACGTATGACCGCGATCACTGGTTTCCGTTCGCTTGATCGCTGTCGCGAAATTTGATCTTCCTGCTTGGAGGGATTGTAAAACCGATCGCTAGAATGTTGCTAACATGGTCGTACTGTTAGAGAGTTATTCGTGCACTAGGAAAGAGTCATGCGGTAACGGTCGAACGAGTACCATAGTCCTTGTTTCAAATTCAGCGTGATGGTTCTCGTTGACGTGGAAGATACTCTTTCGGCTATGCTCGCCTTCGCCTGTTAACACATTGGTGACCGGTGACGAGTTCACTCGTCTTTTCATGCCCAAACGTTGTTGACCGATAACGAGTTAACTCGTCATTGCACTTGCATTATCTATTTCAGTTTATGAAACCCAGGGCGATATAGAATATTGCAAAAGCTTTGCGCATCCTGTTTAGTCGTGTCCGCTGTATAATAAAGAAAATACTTTTCTTTAAATAAAATTTATTGGAGTTTATTTAGAATCTTTTACTTTACTTCCATATTCAATTACAAAATAATAGCCGGTGACATGGCATAGTTTATGTGTAAAATTGCCGGTCAGCAAAGTGTTAACTTTATAAAAATATCCCTGCAAAATTTGGAGTTAAAATTCGTAAGATTTCCATAGTTATAGATCTTTGAATCACGGGTATGTATACACAGGGTGGAAATTATAAAGCGTTACAATCGAATAATTCCCAAAATATTGATTATACACAAAAATATTTTAGGCAATAGTTGTTCAATACCTAGGGGGGCATTATGTGGTGGAACTTTTATTTTTCGTGGTGGACACTCCAACGTAAGGTGAAGGTCAACTTTCTTTTTTTAAATGAAATGATACATTTTCTTATCCACCATCAAATAGCGCGTTTTAAGGCGAATTCAATGACCTGTAACTCAAAGTCATTCAAGGTCAAACTTGCAGGGAAATGGAGGAAAGGTGTGATCGTTTTATTTGTACTGCAGGATTGCTGGTAAGTGATTCTAATCGTAAAAGTGGAAATTCTTGAAGATATTCTTAGAAACTTTTTCTTTTGCGCAAATTTCTAGGCGACTTCGCTTTCGAGTTATTAACGAAAAACACGAACTAATCAAGGCATGACTACAGCGGACGTGTTCCGGATCGGCGGTGGTGACTTTATCATTAGCCGAGCCGAAAGATGAAGCTTTGATAACTTTGATAAATATTATCAAGTCAAGGATAACGCCACCATCGCCGATCCGGAACCCGTCGATAATAACTTGAAAACGAAGTATCAAATCATAAATTACAAAAGGAAACAGTTTCTTAAGACATTGAGCACTGACTCTGTGATAATGCTGGTTTTTGAGTGCTTGAGCGCTGACCCCGCGATAGTGCGATTTGTAAGAATTGCAAATCCCCTTGTCATGGTTACGCTGCTTTGCTCATTGTTCTCATTGTTCACAATTCATTGTTCAAAAACAAGCAAATGAGCTCGATTAAAATTTGTGCTAAAATAATCGCTAGAATCCCTTTCAAGTCACTCGAACGTTTCTGAGACACACTGTATATTTAATGAATACTGCTAAGTGTAAACGGGAAATTTGTTTCTGGTGAATCTTCTTTTTATATGGTGTTGGTAGACCAACCGCTTTTTCCCATATATAATCCGCGACAATAGAATAGCACACCTTCTAAATTTCGTAGTATTTTAAAAATAGAACAGAAATGAGAGCGTTCAATCCATATGCTTCTTGAGTTACTTCTTATATATCCATCTTAGTGACTTTGACACGTAAACACTGCCCCTAAATTCTTAGAATCGTTGTTTTGGTCGATTTCATGGAAACGTAATCCGACAAAATAATAGTACACATGCTACACTCTCACTTCTCAGTTGAACACAACCAAAGGAAGGTGGCTAAGTATTTGATATATAGTGTGGTGAATTATTGCGGAAAACTTCTAAAAAAATGGATCGTGGAAAGAAGTTAACAGACAGTGAAATGAAAACAATTATGACACTATCTAAAGAAAATGTTTCTATTTCAAAGATTGCGAAAGTAATTCACAGAAGCCGGAAGGTTGTCATGAATTATTTGAAAAACCCCGAGAAATACGCTAATACAAAACGTCCTGGACGACCTGCGGCACTATCAGCACGAGATAAACGTGCTATTTTAAGGGCAGCGTCGAATGCACCAATGACTACCAGGCAGATTGCTGAAGCAGCAGGTGTACAAACAAACGTCAGAAATGTGCAACGTGTCCTGCAAAGATCTAAGCACCTGCAGCGAAGGAAGCTTAAAAAAAAAGCCGCCTCTAACCGAAGCGCATAAGAAGGCAAGACTGCAGTTCGCAGAGCAACATGCTCACTGGAAGAAGAAGTGGAGAAAAGTCATGTTCACCGACGAAAAGAAGTTTAATCTCGATGGACCTGACAGGTGGAGTTATTATTACCACGACTTACGTAAAGAAAAAATGTTTTTGATCCGTCGCCAGATGGGTGGCGGAGGAGTCATGGTGTGGGCCGGTATCGGCTACCATGGAAAGACGGATATTAATTTTATCAGTGGAAAAATGAACAGCGTGAAATATCTGATGTTAATCCGTGAACAAATAACCCACACGCAACCAGAATTTCCGGGGAAAAACACATATCCCAGCAGGATAATGCAACGGTTCACACCGCAAAGGTTGTGAAAGCATTCTTCGAGACGGAATATACATATTCAAGTCTTGCAATGGCCAGCTCGTTCCCCTGACTTGAATATTATAGAAAACTGTTGGGGAGACCTTGCTAGAACAGTTTATGCTAAAGGGAAACAGTTTAATAACGTAAACGAATTAAAAGAGTGCATTGCACTCGAATGGGAACGAATGAAGCAGAAAAGGATTAAAAAATTATTCAAGTCGATTCCAAAGCGAATAATTTCGGTTATAAAAAACTCTGGAGGATCTACAAAATATTAAATATTGAGTTCCCTTCGTATGTATGCATAAATGTTAATTAATTGCAATAATGTGCTATTATTTTGTCGCACCGGTTTATCAAGATATATACATTTTTGCAGATGAAACAAAAAGAACCATCCTTGTATATAGAAACTTAGCGCTATTTGGTGTTCAACACTTATGTGTACCTGCCTACATATTCAAAATGATATTTTTATACTTTAATAAATAAGAATTAACAAATTTTACGGGGTGTGCTATTCTATTGTCGCGGACTGTACGTACATATGCGTGGTCGCAAAGGAATTGTAGCGTCTCTACCTTACACGGTCGCCGATAGATGGGCAATACGACGACTTTCTCGCTAGTACCTGATCTGCCTCCGATTCATGTATATACCGCCCTTAATCGACTTGCGATATTCATTTGAAGGATTAAAGGTAACCGCGATCAGTTCGTTACCACTTTGATTGGGTCACAGAATTATTTTCCCATTTTTACAAATAAATTTGTACGTTGATATATTCGTTACGATGGCAACGTCTAAGGTTGCTCGTATTTCGTCAGGACCCCAAGAGATTAGCTAGCATTTCCGAATGGGATGCTATAAACCACTTAAATTATTTTACCAGCATCGTACGCGAACAGTTTTTACCTCGACAGATTAACACCACGTGCGGCGCACCCAACGAAACGACAAACAGACAACGAACAATAAATCACGATATTTCTGCATTGACAGTTTCCTACACCTACAAGTATACTTCTTCCGTCGCTTTTACAACTAATTAAAATTCGCTATTTTCCTCCATCTTAAACTACCGTCAATCAATTACGACCAAACCGTGATGACGACAGACAAAACACGACAAGAGACTGAAGGAATTCAAACATATTAAAGCACGATGTGACGACCCTCTGCCTCTTGCGCTCACCAACAGAGGGACAATAGGACGAGTTTCCCGTTAGTATCCGATCCGCCCTCCCGATATCCTAGCATCTAACGCAGGGTCTGTTAGATAGTCTTCCTCTCCTCCTCTTCTAACAGGCCCAGGACGAAATGCTCCCTTCTTTCTCCCACCCCCACCTAACATTTTCAACAGCCGCCACAACTTCATCAGTAATAATATTTCTCGTAGAACCGCTCACCGTTTATCTCGAGAGTTTACGTTAACTTTGCAGACACGTCATATGTCTATCGCGATATAGCTTACGAACATAACTGAATCTAGAATTCGTGAGCTTGTTTGTCTTCTCGGGTAGGTAACCTGTTAAATTGTGCTTCTACGGTGAACAACATCTCCGAGTGAGTACGTGTTCCGTTAAGATGATATGTTATACGAGTATGTGATTACAAGCTCGTGTATTTGCATTTACATTTATTTCGAACGATTTCTAACTTTAGCGTACACTCATTTGAGTATACAGAGTGCTTCGCGACAAATAAGACACCTGAACATCTCAATTATGTAGGATATCAGGAAAAAAGAGGGAACCGGATCGGGAATCGAATCCGCGACTTTCTAGTCATAGCCGATCGACTATCGCATTGGCACTCGGAGCCCTCCGGTTTTGTCCTAATTTTCTAACGTCTTTTTAGTCTCGGGAGCCTTGATCCCGTACTCGGCCATCTTGACAATGATATTCGCCCTTGAATATCCGTTGCAGTATTGTAATTGTCTTTTTGCGTTGTGACCTCAGCGCCGTCGATACACATCGTTTTTTAACTTCAACTTCATCTTCAGCGCCACCATACGGAGTTCGATGTTCCCCCCATCCCGGACGAGCTGCCAAATGTAGGATCTCAGGAAAAAGGGAACCAGACTGGGAATCGAATCCGCGACTTTCTGGTCGTAGCCGATCGACTATCGCATTGACTCACGGACCCTTCCGGCTTTGTCCTAATTTCTTGACGTGTTTTTAGTCTGGGGGGCTTTGAACCCACAATTATGATCGAAAATAGAAGAAATAGTTAAACAGAAAAGTTGTAGATTATTTAAGAAGGCAAATATGATGACGCAGGAAGTGTTCCGATTGTTGTTGTCTTTAAGGTTTTTAGAAGAAGATCGATAATTTTTCAAGTGGTTCATTGTGACCTCAGGTAATGCGACTCATGCTTAATCGTACACTTTTTGGCGGCGGCCGAAAAAGGTGAGGTGGCGGGAGAGAGAGAAGGAAGGGAGCGTTTCGAGGAGGAGAGGAAGACCACCTAGCAGGCTCTTTTTAAGCTTTTAAACTATTTATTTATAAAGGTTTTAACAAATTTAACGTTTCTTATTGTGACTATAAAAATAAATGAAAATCTTTTTAACCGTGATGTTTAATTCTGCGGATACTAATGTATACATGCACATTAGAGGTACAAAGTTATTGCTTTTGAACAGAGGAGTGGTAAAAAGCTATCCCTCGTATTTCCTGATTGTATTACTACATTGATATGCTATTCTCAGCCGCATATTTTGATTTTTCGATTCTTGCTCTCGAAAACGCCTTTAACAAAGTAGAAACTCGCATTGCTATGTCCTTAATTCTATGTTCTGAATCTACATCTTAAATTCTAAACACCTATGTATATACTCACACATATCGACGACAAATAGGGATGAGGCGTAGGATAGTATGAGGAGATGGCGTTAATGATGCTGTGGTGATGATGATAATAATGTTGATATTATATACAAGTGAAGGTGATGTGACAGTGATATGAATATGAGAGGTGCGGTGATGCTGAGTGCGGTAACAAGAAGTGCACAGGAATACGTTTTTCTTACATTAACATTAATTAATAGCAGGTCCTGTCTTGGAAGATTGGGTATCGAAAGGCGGTAAAGAAGTGTATATACAGTTACTTGTTTTAATATTTGGACACTATGGTTTTTGCGAAATTAAATCTTTATGTTACTTACTTCAAATGTAGTTATCGAAGTTTCTGGTCCTTAATGGGTTGAAGCACATGTTCTAGTTTACAAATATGTAATATTAATTACTTTATTTTTTACTGTTTTCCACATAATACATCATAAACGAAATTAGACCCTGTATTGGTGTCGAAAAAATATTTGGACATCTAGCATATTTCACCGTTTATTCGCTTCAGAAAGTCCGTTTGTAAACTCCCTATGATTGTTTGTAAACACCAAGAGTGTGAAACAGTTTAGTTAGCTTCTGGTAGTCAGTTTAATAATAGAATACCATCGTTTCTACAGGCACTTGTAAAAATGGGTCGCAAAACTAAAAATACGTCATTAAACATTCGACAACTTGTTATATTTCACCGCGAAAAAGGGAAATCATATCGGAAAATTGAGTATTTGTTAAATTTATGTAGAAGGACCGTCGCGGATATTATAAGAAGATATAAACATGAAGATCGCATTGAATCTATTCCTTAAAAGGGATGTCCACGTCTTCTTGACAATCGTGATAAATGTGTAATTATTCCAAAAATAAAGATCAATTCAGGATTAAGTGCCCCTAATTGAACAGTAAAAGAATTTACTGTTCTAAAACTAAAACGCTAAAGAATTTATTTCTAACACCCAATCATGATGGAACGATGTGATTTTTGCGGACGCAAGTCAATTTCATGTTTCTGAGTGTAGTAGATGAAAATTAGTGTGACGTAAACCAAATCAACAATTAAAACTAAATAATATGATACCGACGGTGAAATACGGTGGCGGAGACTCGATGGTATGGGGCTGTATTTCAACTGTTGGATTAGGAGAGTTAGTTTTCATCGAAGGTATTGTAGACAAGAACAAATATTTAGACTTATGAAAGCAAAATTTATTAAAAAGTGCAACGAATATGGGTATGCGCGACAGTTTTAAGTTCTGCCAGGACAACGATCCGAAACACAAATCGAGAATAATTTAGGAATATTTATTATATGTTTGTTCGAAAGTGCTACATCCTCCACCACAATCACCGGATTTAAATTCAATAGAGAATTTGTGGGACTTATTGGATTGTAATATTACAACAATACCTATAAAAACAAAAGAAGAATTAAAAATACGACTGACGGAAGAGTGGAGACGTAATACTCAAAATTACTTGAGTAAAGTAATTTCAAATATGCCGACACGGTTGCAACATGTTATTAGACAATAGAGATATCCCACGAAATATTAAAATTATTATAATTTTGTTCTTATGTATTTCTAAATAGAAAAAAGCGTTATGGAATGTTAAGTATCCGAATATTTTTTCGACACCAATATTGAGTCTAATTTCGTTTATGATTTATTATGTGGAAAACAATAAAAAATAAAGTAATTAATTTTACATATTTGTAAACTAGAATATGTGCTTCAACGCATCACGGACCAGAAAATTCGATAAACACATTTGCAGTAAGTATATAAAGCTTTAATTTCGCTAAAACCATAGTATCCGAATATTAAAACGAGTAACTGTATATGAGTGGGAGACGAATCAGGTATCAGCGGGAAAGTCGCCTAATTGTCCATCTGTTGGCGAGCGTAGGAGGTACAGCCGCTACAAAAGTTATACAAACATTCAATAATTGTGACCTCGTCGTTATTATAAAGCAGTGTATGTTAATATAGTTTAGTGCTCCATCGTTCTAGTATTAAGTACGGATACATTATACGTGCGAAATTTTGTTTCGTCAATAGAGTAAGAAAACATAAGCAGAAATACTCAATAGTTGAGAGCACTGTCGGTCATATAAATACGTACAGTGAATCACGAAAGTATTCGAACGCTCTGAAATGAAAAGTTTGACGCTTAAAAAGTGCAAGTGATATTGCGAATTACAAAATACTCTTGTTCCTATAGTAATATATAAGTGTCATAACTATACATGTTAAATTTGAAGTGTGTCCGACAACGTAAACATTACTTATGAAAGATTTCTTGGTAACGTCGAGTAAACAGATGTCACGAAAGTATTCGAACGACGAAACTTGTAGTACAAAACAATCCTTGAATTTGACAAACAGTAAAGATTGGCTTTCTCAATTGGTGTTACACACTTCCCTTGTTCAGTGCTGCAAGTGTTAATAAGATTGTAAAATTCATATTAATAATGTACCGAAAAAAATCGGAGACAAGCATCACTGATAGAAAATTGATAATTAAGTGGCATAATGAAGGCAAGAGCTAATGGCGAAATAGCACAATTGTTAGGGAAAAGTAAATCTACCATTTATTACATAGTAAAAAAGTTAAAAACCACTGGAATCCTTCAGGATGAAGTCCGTTCTGGCCGGCCTAGGAAATTAACAAAGAGGGAAGAGAATATAATTGTGCGTGAAATAAAAAAGGTCACCCAACAATTTCTGCACCAAAACTTGCTATACAAGTTGCTGATAGCTTCAGAAAACAAGTTCATCCTGAACTTTGTCGAAGAATTCTCCGTAAAAATGATTTTCATGATCGTATTCCTCGAAAGAAACCATTTATTAGCAAAGTCAATAAACAGAAGAGATTAAGTTTCGCTAAAAATTATGTCAACAAGGATAAGGACTTTTGGAAACACGTAATTTTTTTGGACGAGAGCAAATTTAACATATTTGGCTCAGATGGATGTCATAAAATTTGGAGAAAAGCAAATAGAGAGATGGATCTTAAAAATCTACAACCAACCGTGAAACATGGGGGTGGGTCGATAATGGTATGGGGATGTATGGGGGCCAGTGGTGTTGGAAACCTCGTCATTATCGACGGAATATTAGATAAATATAAATATATGCAAATATTGAAAGACAATTTGATGCAAAGTGCGGAAAAATTAGGGGTAGTAGACAATTTTCATTTTCAGCAGGACAATGATCCAAAACATACCGCACGTATTGTTAAAGAATGCATCATATACAACGTACCCCACGTTTTAGAAACACCCCCACAAAGTCAGGACATTAACCCCATAGAACACTTATGGGCAGAAATTGGCAAACAACTTAGTAAACATAGTATTAATTCCAAGGAAGCATTAAAAACCAGAATTTTGTACGTCTGGAACAATATAAAAAAAGATATTACTGAAAATTTGGTTGATAGCATGCAACGACGGTTGCAAGCCATAATAAGTGCTCACGGTGGTCCGACAAAATATTAAAACACTATAGTTGTTTAAAATATGTACTATTAATTTAGTCGTTCGAATACTTTTGTGGCGTTAATTTAGATGCCGTTACCAAGAAACATTTTATAAGTATTGTTTACGTTATCAGAGACACTTCAAATTTAACATGTATAATCACGATACTTATGTGTTATTACAGAAATAAAAGTATTTTGTAATTCGTAATATGACTTATGTTTTTTCAACGTCAAACTTTTCATCCGTCCGAATCCTTTCCGTTCGAATACTTTCGTTACTCACTGTATGTCGTTTTCTATTCGACTTCGAGAGTTCAGAAAGTTTCTAATCGAAGCTGAGTGATAAGGACTAGAAGAGGTTCGTTTAAAACGAACGTTTAAAAGAGAACGAATGTTGCGTCATATTCTCGAACTCCGTTATTGGTTGCATCAAGCCTCCTTTTACCGTAATTAATCGCCAGCTTTATGGTCGAAATGGCTTATCGAAAACGACCTTGGCACCGGCTACATTTTTTTTTCAGGAGTAGATGCAACGTTTGAATATAGACCATCTAATTAGCAAGTAGCCGTTGCTAATCCTTCTGTTTCTGTATGCACGGAGTAATAACTACGATCTTGGAACCATTCCAAAGAACGAAGTCCTTTTTTACACTGAACTGTAATTCTCTCGTTACCATTGTCCTAATTATGACTGAGAATCTTCAAAATTACTCGAAAGAACGCCTAAACGTAGTACTCTCTGAATTTTTATTATTTCTCGTACGCTTATTTAGTCTCGAAGATCTATGTCAAAGGAAATCATGTAGAAATGCCGTCACTAGATTGCAAATCATTATACATTTGTTACGTGAAATTGTTTTATTAGATGCAAGGAATATTCCTTATAAATTCAAAATCATTTATTTGTTAAGCATGAATTCCATGCATGTTAGCAATATCGACACATATCAAAGTATTACATAACAAAGATTGTTGAATAGTTCGTAAAACATCATCGTGAATATCAAATGGCCTCCACGATTCAAATTTTTCTCTTAACCTCCAAGCCACACTATTTTCTTTGTAAGTAAAGTTATTATAACATCTTCATCGTTAAAAATGTTTCAGAACAGAAAAGACAATTTATATCTTTTATACTGCAAAATCTGCTTCAATGCTTAAATATTCATTACAGATTAACAACATTTGATTTCGTCTAAAAGGAAAGGCATAATATTTATATTTGTTAGACTTTATTTAAAATTTTTAACATGAATCTGACTCTTCATAATATGGCAAGGGGTTAATAAAAAAAATCACCATTTCGAAATATTTCGAATCATTTTTGATAAATTCTTGAATGTACTAAGTGTTAAGTTAGTGTAAGTTTTTTCTGCATCCACAGCGTTATTTTCCATTTTCCTGTCATACAATATGCGCATATGAATAGCGCATTGCAGAATAAATTAATATAAGATCAGATGTGAGCTTTAAAAGTTGACGTAATAAAAACCAACAGAATTCTCCCTTATAGTTAATAGAATTAAAATATATTTTCATTTCATATCAGCTTCGCTAAAACTAATAGCACTCCATTAACATAATTTGCATGAAATTACAAAGTTTAGTTTCCATAATTGAGATTTCCAAGTGGATATGAAGAATTTCAACTAATTCCATAATTGTGTATACGGAACAGTTACGGAACAGTTGTTTTGAAGAATTACAGAACAGTTGTTTTTAAATAAATAGCAAACTGTTAAACTTTATACAACGCATAAAAAGTAGGATAACGCACTACTGTATAACTACTATTTAACATCTGAAACATCGAATTGCACTCGTTTTAAAAATCTTGCTTCAAAGTTAAGATAAATGAAATATTCGCAAACTGTTAAATTTTGTAAAACGGATAAGAAGTGGGATAATTGCACTACCGTTTAACTAATATTTAACATTTGTAACCTCGAATTGAACTCGTTTTAAAAATCTTGTTTCAAAGTTAAGATAAATGAAATATTCGCAAACTGTTAAATTTTGTAAAACGCAAATAAGTAGGATAATTGCACTACCGTTTACCTACTATTTAACATCCGTAACCTCGAATTGCACACGTTTTAAAAATCTTGCTTCAAAGTTAAGACGAATGAAATAATCCCAAACAGATTTTTCAAACGAAATATTATTTTTCTCATCTAATAATTTTATATGAAACAATGTCCCATTTAATACAATGGAAAATCACAAATTTCGTCTTTCGTCGCAACGTGGTCAGGAAACGGTAGAGGAAGACGATCGAACGACAGCAGACGGGAGAAAAGCTGCGGATCCTGACGAAAGCGAAAGTAGTCGAAGATAAAAATTCGAAAGTTGTTCTTAGAATCCGACCATTAATCGTTCGACCGGTCGTTCGCAAAGGATTAAAGAGCTTTCGACCTCTCGGACGAGGTTAGTTACCTTTCCCTTCGGCGCTTTCAAGCTTTCCTTTCGCGATAAAAACTTTGAACAGAGGCGCCAGAGGAGGATGATAGTATATAAAATTTCCAAACGTTTAGACACCGCTCGATGGTGTTTTCACAAAGGCTCCGAAACTCGAGAGCAATTTTATTTCGGACAGGTTCCCCAAGTCGTTAGCGTTGTTCCCTGTGGAGTGGTCCTTGATGCGAAGTGATTTTTTTCCCCCAATCTTTCTTTTTCGTCGGCACATAATGGAAATATAAAAAAAACTTTGATCGAATGCTTGCTCCACATTTGCCTCGTTTATTTCATTAATATTGACGATGCGGCCGGGCTTACATATTTTCTCGTCGACGAGATCTATCTATTTTACGAACGAATTTATTGGGAAACGTATTGGTAATTCAGTAGCAGTACCAATTTTCAATATGTTAGCAACACATCGTCAATTGTTCCATATTGATAATCCTCAGTTGTGGATTTCGTCGTGAATCGTTTATTCATTCAACCTTTCAGCGATTTTTGTTTATTCAAAGGGATAAATATATTACGCGATTCCTCGGAAATACATTTTCACAATTTCCACGATCGTGAATTTAAAAGTTTAAGATTTATCAATTTAACTAACTTTCAGTGTTGAAAGATTTTTCAGCTTCTTTTTAATGGTTACAGTCTTTGGAAGCAGGCTGAGTGCCCCACTTCTCCGAAGACACAACGAACTCGGATTGTTTATACGTTTTGACAAATTGGAATTATCTCGAGGTAGCGTGATAGCGGTGTGTTCAGCTTTTCCACCCTTTCCCTTTCTCTCTCTCGACACATACATACATTTCCTTTTCCTCGGGCAAAAGGTTTACTAAACCCCTCCACCATACAATATCGCAACGTAGAATTCAGCACAACGATTCACTCTCTGCAAATTCCTTGACCTATTAGGAGTACAAATAAGTCTCCGTCGTTTGAAATCAGATAGCAGAATCAGTAAGTTATGGAGTGCAAAGGATTAATAGGTAGGAAGAAAGAATTAACGATTTTCGACTTAAGACTAATCGAAATCGGGGCATCCCCGGAAAGGGATCGAAAAATCGCCAAAAATACTTTGGGTCGTCGATTCTTCTATAGATCCCAATACGCGATTCCTCAACGCGTAGCCAATGTGCCTGTCAAGTTTTCAGGTCGATATCGATTGAATTACCGTCATGGCGCGATATTGAATTTTCGCAGCGTCGGAAATCGCAAAAATGGCCAAAATAGACTCAATACAATAATTTTTGTTGCACACTTCTGACATGATAGCCTCTTGTCATGATGTATGTGCCTTAAGAGATGTTTGGTGCTGGTTCAGGAATTTTTTCAAGTCTGTCGCATTATTAGTCTAGCCGGGGTAGACAGATGTAATATGGGTAATTTTCGAGGGGAGGAGTGTTCAAGAATGGCCTATGAAAATTTGGATCACCGATTCTTCTGTAACTCCCTATATGTATTTTACGATGCGTGGCCTGTGAA
Organism: Agapostemon virescens; assembly: GCA_028453745.1. Taxonomy (NCBI): domain Eukaryota; kingdom Metazoa; phylum Arthropoda; class Insecta; order Hymenoptera; family Halictidae; genus Agapostemon; species Agapostemon virescens. The sequence goes on from CM052099.1 coordinate 2,562,284, forward strand.
TCTGTCAAGTTTCAGATCGATAGGTATTGAATTATCGTCACGGCGCGACATTGAATTTCCACGGTGCCGAAAATCGAAAAAATGGTCAAAATAAGCTTGACATAATAATTTTTGCTGCAGACCATTGAAATGATAGCCTCTTGTTATAGTACAGGTGCATTGAGGGATGTTTAGAGCAAGTCCAGGAATTTTGGTCCAGGATATTCTGGCCGGGTCAGGTTGACGTAACATGGACAATTTTTGAACAGGTATCAGGAAAGGGAAAAATAACTCAAGCTTTGCGCAGTGGTAATATCCTACCCAAACACGATTACTGCTAGTTGAACACTTTTACCAACACTCCTCCATGACGATGTAAAATTCCATCAAAATTATCACAATTTATACCAAAATAATAAAATACCATATAAAAATGTTGGGTTACCGATTCTTCTGTAACTCCAAATATATGTTTCAGGATGCGTGGCTTGAGTTTCTATCAAGTTTTATTTCGATAGCGATCGAATTGCAGTTGAGGTGCGACTTTGAAACGTCGCGGCGTTCAAATCGAAAAAATGGTCAAAATAGGCTCGATATAATGATTTCTTCTGGCCCCTGGAATGCTAGCTTCTTGAGACTTTGAAGGTGCCTTCATTGATGTTTGGAGCAGATTCAAACATTTTTTTCAAGTCAGTAGTATTATTAGTCTGACCGCGGTGGACAGTAATAGCATCGTCAATTTTTGAGGGGGTATTCCCAGAGGTGGTCCAAAAATAGCCAAAAAAATTTAGGTCACCAATTTTTCTGTAATTCAGCATACAATACGTTTCAAGATGCATGCCCATTATGCCTGTCAAGTTTCAGGTTATGTTTCACTGTCAAGTAACAGTGGATACTTCTAAACGTTATCAATTTTGAAATAGTAAAAATGGTCCGTTTTGCGTCGGTTAAAGAAGAAAGAAACATTGAGAAAACTTATGCAAACTGCTTTGCTATTCGAAACCTGCTGCGCAAAAAATGTTTTCATTTTCTCTATTTTAATCGTGATACATGCTTGCATACTGACAAGTTGACCACCAATAGCATGCGAAAACTGCCAGCGAAAAACTTTGGCGATCGTGAGAACAGAAAGGTACAGTCGAGATTAAAATTAGTTTCAAACTAATTACAAATTAAATACCATCGAAACACATTATAATTGTGAAAGTTGTTCTTCGAAAAGAGAGTTATTTTTCTATTCGTAGAACATTCATAGTTGCAGAAACAGATTTGTTGCATTGCAATGTAAAAATAAACATAATGTTAATTGCTTAGGATATGTGTTACGATCGAGCGAAAAATAGTAATTTTTTCAGATATTTGTTGGCATATTTCGACTAAGTATTCGTTAAGAACTTGAGTACGGTTGAAGTTTGAGTATTTTGTTTTATTACTATTATTTTTTTTTCTTTATTATATTATTATATATATATTACATTATTATTTTAGTATTATTATTTTCCACTTCGGAAAAGACGACACCAGTTTCGGGGAAAAAATATTTGAATAAGAGATCACTGTGCAACGTTCTTCGAGATTTACCTGGGATAATGAAATCTCAAACTCGGTAAGCGTTACACAATTTTCGGATACCGCCCTAATTTAGCAATTCGTCTCTCTTTTATCTCTACCAAATGAATAATTCCGTTCCGAGCTTGGACAAGGAATAGAACATTAAGAACTTTATACGAATCAGGATATATTGTATATTTAGAACGTTTATAATCTTCCGTGCATTCAGAACAGTTAAATTCGCACTGAATCTTCTAGAACTGAGAATAACTTCTGAATAACTGAAGTTATCTGAAGAACTCAGAATAACTTCAAACTAGAGCGTTAAATGCCTTGAACCAGCTCGAGACAAAATATCATACTGGGACCCTTCTAAAATTATGTAAACATTTTTTCACATACTTTTCGATGTATAGTTTGAGACGAAACAATCCCAGTGTTTTAAAGTAGTTGAAGAAACTTGATATTTGCAATTACTGTACATTACAGGAGCGAAAGCGAGAGCGGAGAAATTAAGTTGAAGTCATGAAAGACCTTGAAATATCAGTTCAGGATTACAGTTCTCCGTCACGTTTCCAAATAGTTATTTACAATCTGTATCGCCAACACGTCGCAACTCAGAGATACCAGTTGTTCCTCCGTTCTAGGTGAAAAATCGTTCTCGCGATTCTAATCGAGATCGTTCGGTTGATTTACGTGACCGCGGAATTACCGTGACGATTCAACCAGCAGATAAATAAGGCCATTTAGGCTGATTGTTCGCGATTTCCATTCGTACGCAAGCAACTACGCCGACGAATTTGGTAAATATCTAGATAATGCAACACCCCACAGATTTGACATTGAAAAATCTTGTTAAAGTCATCTGAACAACTTTACTTTATACATATTACCGTCACTCACACACATCAGGTGTTGCGACGGCAATACCGAAGGTTGTACGTGCCTAACCTTGTCTTCGGCAAAGGAGCCGACCATTCGACACGCGCCGTACGCAGACAGTTTAGCCCCGGAGAACAAACACCACGTGCGACGCACTCACGGAAACGGAAACCAGACAACCCTACGATAAATCATGATAATCCCTCATTAACGGTTTCCCACTCCTTCAGACATACTTCTTTAGGTACGCTCCTTCTATCACTCCTACAACCAATTAAAACCGCTACTTTCCTCCGCCTCAAACAACCCTTAACCAATCACGACAAAACCGAGGTGACAACGGACAGAACGCAACAAGACTCAGACAGAATGCGAAAAGAACTTGCTTAACAGAAATCGCGAACAGACGCAAAGAACTACTGATAGAAATCGCGAACAGAACGAAACGGGTAAAACAGAAATCGCAAACAGACAAACGAACAAGTATTACAACGTGAACCGATAGAAACATAAACGTTACAACATAGAAATCGCGAACATTCCAAACTTAAAAATAAAGAAATCGCAACCATTATAATCGTATAGTTATTACGCAACCCAGGTGCTCAACGGCATTCCTTGCACGCTGAGAAGATATCACCGACGTGACACCTCCATACACAGTATATAAAGCTATAATTTTGTCCATTCTAGTATATTCTTGTATATTCTAGTATAGTCTAATACATTATAATGAACTCTACCACATTCTGTTACATTTTAGTATATTCTGGTATGTTATGATATATTCTAGTACATTCTGGTGAATTCTATTATATGTATTCTGGAATGTTCTAGTATATTATAGTATATTGTACTATATTATGGTATATTATGTTATAATTTGGTACATTTAAGTATATTCTTGTGTATTCTGGTGTATTCTAGTACCTTTTAGTGAATTCTAGAATATTCTGGTACATTCTAGTATATACTTGTACATTCTGGGACATTATGGTATATTCTAGTACATTCTATTGAATCCTGGTTTATTCTTGTATATTCTAGTACAGTCTGGCATGTTATGTTATATGATGGTATATTCTGGTTAATTCTGGTATATTTTTGTACATTCTGGTATATTACGGTATATTCCTATGTCCTTATGCTACACTCCGTCAGGAATACTTCTTCTATCATTCGTACAACTAATTAAAAAACTTAATTAAACTTTCCTCCACCTCAAACTACCCTTAACCAATCATGATAAAATCGAGGTGATTACAGACAGAACGTAATAAGACTCAGACAGAACTTGCACCACAGAAATCGCAAACCGACAGAAACGAATTAACATAACAGATATCGCGAATAGACGGAAACGAAGTAACATTACAGAAATCGCGAACAGACACAAACGAAGTAATATAACAGTAATGGCGGACAGACAGAAACATTACGCTGTCTATTTGGTCACTTCGGAATAGGTGATTTGAATTTCTACTGGATTTACGAAGAATGGTTGTAAAGTTAAACTTCGAAGAACGAACTCAATTATTGTTAATGCGGTACACTAAGATAGGCTTGATTACGCTTAATGTGTTTGAACATATAGAGTGTTCGGACGTCGGGAATGTCAAAATCGCCACTTCTGAATTTTTTAAACCACTCGAAGCACTGTGATTTATCAAGAGCATGCTCACCGTTAGCTTCGACAAGCATTCGATGCGATTCCGCAGCAATTTTCTTCAAATGGTAACAGAAAATCAATGCTGACCGCAAATCGCAGTTTCCACGCAAAAATTCGATATTTTCAACGCTATTAAAAACCATGCTGTTGTATGAAGCTTGTATGGCTGTGAGTTGAAAATCTTTATCAGATGTCAAAACAAGAAAATGACGTTAACGACGCGATTCGACGGTAAGTACATCGACAGCTAGCGACACGTATGGGCAAATTCTGTCCTTCTCGCGCACCGAGGCAGCTACAGTTTCATTTAAAAAAATTAATTAAATTAAAAACTTTCCCTCACCACCTATCGTACAAACAATTCACTTATATCGTGTTATTGCCCCCTTCGTATGAAACAATATTTATCTGCACATTGTTTTGACGGATACGACCCTGCTACGAAATATTGCAATTGTTCGAGAAGGATACATCGTGTAGATGAAAAGAAGAGAAGGTCGTGCCTAATTTTTGAATGGGCCGGAGTTCCATTCCAAGAGTTTTTTTTATTTGAGAATGTATCAGCGCATAAATAGAAACTGTCAGAAATAGACGCATTCCGTCTGTAGGTGAATAATATTGTAGCTGAATAACATTGAAATTCGAAATTTCAAAAAGTTAGTGCCGTGGAGACGCACGAGTCTAAAAAGGACGACCCCTAATACTAATAAAAAAGTTAAAAACCACTGGAATCCTTCAGGATGAAGTCCGTTCTGGCCGGCCTAGGAAATTAACGAAGAGGGAAGAGAATATAATTGTGCGTGAAATAAAAAAGGACCCAACAATTTCTGCACCAAAACTTGCTATACAAGTTGCTGATAGCTTCAGAAAACAAGTTCATCCTGAACTTTGTCGAAGAATTCTCCGTAAAAATGATTTTCATGGTCGTATTCCTCGAAAGAAACCATTTATTAGCAAAGTCAATAAACAGAAGAGATTAAGTTTCGCTAAAAATTATGTCAACAAGGATAAGGACTTTTGGAAACACGTAATTTTTTCGGACGAGAGCAAATTTAACATATTTGGCTCAGATGGATGTCATAAAATTTGGAGAAAAGCAAATAGAGAGATGGATCTTAAAAATCTACGACCAACCGTGAAACATGGGGGTGGGTCGATAATGGTATGGGGATGTATGGGGGCCAGTGGTGTTGGAAACCTCGTCATTATCGACGGAATATTAGATAAATATAAATATATGCAAATATTGAAAGACAATTTGATGCAAAGTGCGGAAAAATTAGGGGTAGTAGACAATTTTCATTTTCAGCAGGACAATGATCCAAAACATACCGCACGTATTGTTAAAGAATTTATCATATACAACGTACCCCACGTTTTAGAAACACCCCCACAAAGTCCGGACATTAACCCCATAGAACACTTATGGGAAGAAATTGGCAAACAACTTAGTAAACATAGTATTAATTCCAAGGAAGCATTAAAGACCAGAATTTTGGACGTCTGGAACAATATAAAAAAAGATATTACTGAAAATTTGGTTGATAGCATGCAACGACGGTTGCGAGCCATAATAAGTGCTCACGGTGATCCGACAAAATATTAAAACACTATAGTTGTTTAAAATATGTACTATTAATTTAGTCGTTCGAATACTTTTGTGGCGTTCATTTAGATGCCGTTACCAAGAAACATTTTATAAGTATTGTTTACGTTATCAGAGACACTTCAAATTTAACATGTATAATCATGATACTTATGTGTTATTACAGAAATAAAAGTATTTTGTAATTCGTAATATGACTTATGTTTTTTCAACGTCAAACTTTTCATCCGTCCGAATCCTTTCCGTTCGAATACTTTCGTTACTCACTGTACGTGTCTCAACATCGTTAATTTACAAACAAAAAATATACTAGTCATTCGACTATGTGGGCGCTAATAGAGAAACTGCCGCTGTAGGGAGAACTGAGAGAGAGAGAGAGAGAGAGAGAAAGAGAGAGAGAGAGCGAGAGAGAGAGAGCGAGAGAGAGAGCGAGAGAGAGAGACCGAGAGAGAGAGAGAGAAATGTGAGAGAGCTATAAAAGCAATTTGTCGTAAATTCAATAAGACACCGAGAGGCCAATCTAGGCTGACGGCATGGGCGTTAATTTAAACCGATGCAGGGACAATTTGATTTCGCTTGGCGCGGAAAGCTCGCCGCTGGCAGAATTGCCTGAACTCACCTTGCCAAATGTTCAATGTCAAATTGACCTGTCGTTCTAAAAATTTGTCATCCACGATGTTCCTTACGACACTGAACCAAAAACGCTTTCTCAGATACACAACAGCTAAACAGCTGAGTATCGATGAAGGGGTAACATATCGAAAAAAGGAAACCTTCGACAGTAAAACTGCAATAAAAGCCTCCTATCGCATTGCTATTACAAGGTTATTCAAATGTACCTTTAGAATGTTGAATGAGAATATCCGTCAAACGCCATGTTCGTTTCTTGTCACTTTTATTTATTTCTAATCTACAACAATAGATAATTTTAAAAATGGAGTCGTATACGATCGAAGAAAGTGTTGAAGTTATTAAAATTAAGTCTGAAAATCAGTGTTCAATGACAAATACTCATCGTAACACGTAAAAACATCACTTTATTGCGATTGAAATTGAACGTTTTCGTGGCAAAATTATTATAATTTTAATAACTGTCAAATAAGAAATCAGTAACGAGACATGTTTATACTCGTCTCAAAATTCTAGTGTTAGTAAAAGTGTTTTTAATAATGCTACGATCACGCGAACGCCCACGTAATAATACCATATACAGGGTGTCCCACATAAATGGGAACACCTAAATATCATTCGTATTTACAGTCCTATCAGAAAACTTCAGAGGGCAAAGTGACACTATTGCAGGGGGGCAATATAATGGTGAAGTAAAAAATTTTTCATGTTGTGTTTTTTAATGAAATTTCAAGGTCACCGATGTTTTTTTAAATGGAATAGTATATTTTTCTTACGATAGCATGATAGACAATAAAAAACTGAATTTAGTGGATACCACCTTTTTGACCTTGAAATGACCTTGAGCAAGAATAATCATGTTGACGCGGATGAAATGTGGAAGTTTAAAACTTACGTGTTTCTTCAAAGATTGCGCGTTGTTTACGTCGGGTTGACCTTTACAAATCATAATAAATGTTCGAAATAGTTTTCATAGTAAACAGCGTATGTTTATGTTAGAGTATGTATCATTGAGATCGTTAACAAAAGGTTAATCGATTAGAATAAGTACGTTGTGCCTTCTTCTGCATTATTCGAGTTCGAAACGTGAAAGTGATAACAATGCGTTATACTGTACAGGAACGAATCGATATGGTTTTCACTTATGGCGAAAGCCACCAATCTTTGAGGCAAGCAGTACGTTTGTATCGTGAAAAATTTGTGAATCGTACTTGTCCTTCGTTACATGCATTTTCCGTCGTGGTAAAACAATTTAAAAATACCGGTAGTGTAAACCTATAATGCTAGAGGATATGCGGCAAAAGATTACTGCAACATGTGCTTCAATTATGTCTCAGGAAATCGACAATGCCTACAGATCATTTATTAAAAGATTGCCACATTGCATAAATGAGGATGGTCAACATTTCGAACATTTATTATGATATGTAAAGGTCAATCCGAAACACGTAAGTTTTAAACTTCTGCATTTTATCCGCGTCAACATGATTATTCTTGCTCAAGGTCATTTCAAGGTCAAAAAGGTGGTATCCACTAAATTCAGTTTTTTATTGTCTATCATGCTATCGTAAGAAAAATATACTATTCCATTTAAAAAAACATCGGTGACCTTGAAATTTCATTAAAAAACACGACATAAAAAAATTTTTTCTTCACCATTATATTGCCCCCCTACAATAGTGTCACTTTTTCCTGTGAAGTTTTCTGATAGGACTGTACATACGAAAGATATTTAGGTGTTCCCATTTATGTGGGACACCCTGTATATAGTGTTTGATAAAACAAATGATCGTCCATCCGAGCGAACAATTCGAAATTTGGTTAAAAAATTTGATGAAATTAGAAGTGTTTGTGATAAACTAAAGTCTGACAGACCAAAAACAGTTAAGCGTCGTGACAGGGCTCAGCAGTATTAGTAAGCAGTAGTTTAACACATGTCTCACCGCGCTTGTAAGATGGTGTGAGGAAAGAAAGGGCGATAATCAAATGATCGGTACACGAACTTTGAAAGTAAACTTGTGAACATTAATGATTTTATATATTCCTGATTAGACCGTTACCGTATGTTACAATGTTACTTGAAATTATGAAACGAATAAACAGCGTATGAAAATAGGAGAACAGCTTTTAAATGTACGTATAACAGCTTATGAAAATTGAGTAAACAGCAGCGTGAGAGTCGCAATGACCGGATACTAATACTAGCGCTCATCGATGAGGAGTAACACATCCACCACAAATGAGCACGTACAAAATTATATGCAAACTGTGATTGTTTTCTTAATTTGCCGCCCACCCTGCACTGGTGGGGTGAGAACAGCAGCGAAATGTCCCCAAGGCGGTACGTCTCAGGTACCGTCCCAAGGGTGATCGCACGCTCGCTAATATTTGGCGATTCGCATTTGAAGGTTTATGGTACGTCAATTGCTATTGAGTGCAAAAGTCGAAGTCTCGGTGAGGCACGTGTCTACATGGGACAACTCTAATAAATGGACATTCCGAGCTCTGGCGAAGATACTAATTAAAACATCTGCAATTTCAGATGGACGGTTCCTCAAAAATGGCAGACCACAGGCGTCCGCACCATAAACCTGTTCATTCATTTAAAAATATTCTTAAGGCGCTATTCGCGTCTTAACAATGTTGTTGACAGATATGAAACCTTACGATATGACGTCTTACGTCTGACACTTATTTGTACTCCTAATAGGTCAAGGAATTTGCAGAGTGTGAATCGGCGTGCTGAATTCTACGTTGCGACACTGTATGGTGGAGGGGGTTAGTAGACCTTTTGCCCGAGGAAAAGGAGAGGCATATGTCGAGAGAGAGGGAAAGGGTGGAAAAGCTGAACAAAAGTCCGTACCATAAACCTTTTCATTCATTAAAAAATATTCTGAAGGCGCTATTCGCGCCTTAACGACATTGTTACTGTTCGTGCAAACGTTGTTAATGTCCCAACAACATCGATTCCACGTCGTTCTCAAGAGTTGAACATTCTTATGGCAGTTTGAGGCGAATGTTGCATAGAGATTTGCATTTGCATGCTTGCAAAATTGAATTAACACAACAATCGAAAGAACGTGACCAATTGCAACGTAGAAATTTCGCTGATTGGTTGTTAGAAGATCGTTCAATGGGTGCATTGTTTTCACACTACATCATCTTCAGCGATGAATGTTATTTTCTCATTGGATTAACACATCGATAAATAAAATTGTCGCATATGGAGAGATAAAAATCCAAAAACCATTCAAGAAAAATCATTTCATCCAAAAGAAATTACTGTTTGATGTAGAGTTTGGTCAAAAACTCTGGTCCATTCTGTTTCGAAAACGAGAGTGAAGATGCAATTACGAAAAATTCAAAAGCATTTAGAAATGGATACGAATAGCAAAATATCTACAACAGTAAGCTGAACAATGATAAATTTATTGTAATACGCTCCTGCACGCTTGTTAATTCGATTACATAAGGGGTGATGCACACCCTCGAGCATTTGGGGTGTTTTGAATATGTGTTGCCATTAAACCTACACCCTAAAACGTGCATATCCAAGGATTGAAACGAAATTAATATTCTTTAATCGCATAAATCTTAAATAAATTCTGAATATTGAAAATTGTATGAAGTGCACAGATTTCTTAGATGCTAATATATCGCACGCATAAAACTGCTGAACGTGGCAAACTTATTTATTACTTAACTTAACACATTGAGCGCCGGCGACGTACGAGCCATTCAATTAATAATGAGCTCGTTTGCTTGTACTTCTGAACAACGAGTAGCTAAAGAAAATATTTAAAACCTTATAGATTTTCGTAAAATAGTATATTTTAATTGAACATTCGCCATGTACGATTTAATAGAAAGAAAATCGTTCAAGTTTCCGAATTCAATTCAAACGACAGACTTACAAAACCCGCACTATCGTGGGGCCGGCGCTGAATGTGTTAAATTTATTTCTAAAGAGTGTTCCAAAATTAACGCAAGATTTGAATTTGCCGCCATTTTTGCAGTACATTGTTGACAACCCTGAAAAAAGAATAATTTGACAGCTGAGAGTTTAGGGTTAGTAAAAATGGAGCGTTATACGATACAACAACATGTTTTCATTATTGAATAATATTTCAAAAATAATGAAAGTTTGGCGGCCGCAGTTCAAAAATTTTATACAAAATATAGTCAAAATAGTGTTTTAACCTCGTCAACTGTGAAAAGATTAATTGAAAAATTCAGGGAGACTGGATCACTTGGAGACGCTAAACATACCGGTCGTCCAAAAACAAGCCGTTCAAATGTCAATATCGAAGCAGTGCGTGAGAGTGTTGATGAAAACCCAGGAACATCAATTCGGCGTCGTGGACAAGAATTGCAAATTTCAAGAAACTCTCTCCAGCGTATACTCACAAAAAATCTGTGTCTCCATGCTTACAAAATTCAATTAACACAACAACTGAAGCCTAATGACCATGAACAGCGAAGAGAGTTCGTGGAATGGATTATTGAACACCAACAAGTGGATGCTGATTTTTCGAGCAAAATCATCCTACGCGATGGAGCACATTTTCACCTTGATGGCTTTGTTAATCGCTAAAATTGCCGTGTTTGGGGTTCGGAGAACCCACACGTGATTGTCGAACAACAAATACACCCACAACGTGTCACTGTTTGATGCGGATTTTGGGCTGGAGGCATCATTGGACCATACTTTTTTTAAAATGAGGCTGGTCAAGCAGTGACTGTTACTGGTGCTCGATATCGCATCATGATAACACAGTTCTTTCTGCCGAAATTGGATGCTATTGATGTGGCCAATATGTGGTTTCAACAAGACGGTGCCCCATGCCATACAGCCAGTGAAACAATTCAATTACTGCATGAGACATTTCCTGGTTGTGTATACTCTCGTTTCGGTGATCAGTATTGGTCCCCTAGATCGTGTGATTTAACACCATTAGATTTCTTCTTATGGGGTTATTTGAAGTCAAGGGTCTATGTCAACAAGCCCACAACCACCCGTGCATTACAAGAGGAAATTAAACGCTGCATCAACGAAATTCAGGCACAATTATGCAGAAAGGTCATGAAAAATTTCGACAAAAGAGTGCGTATGTGCCAGCAAAGCCGTGGAGGCCATTTGCCCGATGTGTTATTCCATAAATAATCCTATCCTATGTACTTTATGATTCAATGAAAAAATAACAATCTAAAGACTAAAAACTGTGTTTTCTATTTAATTCAAACCTTGCGTTAATTTTGGGACACCCTTTATAAAAGAGAATGTTTCACAGAATGAGAAAATATTTTCCTAGTCTTCGGTAATTACCGAACGGCGCAATGAGGCAAACAACTGAAAAATGGTTTCGCAAAACGAAAAGAACGTGACGGTCTATCGAAACGAGGTAAGTGGATGAAAGAAAAGCGATAGGATGAAGACCGTAATATTAAGTCGTGCCTTACAATTGCAAATTCTCTTAGCAGCGGATTTAAAAAGCTCTCGCGTTTATCCGAGGCCAAGGTAATTTCAACTTGACGCGGAAACTGGAGACGAGAAACGGAATAAGCAGGATAAGCGACGGGGGAACGAGTGTGCGGAGAAATGTGAGACGTCGCAAAGAGAGTGCGGGCGGAAACGAACCAGAAAAAATGAAAGAACAAAATGTGTTCAAGGAAATAGCCATGGAAAGAGAAATGGTTCACGGTGGTTATTGGAAAAGGAAAACCGACAACAGTCGAGGGGAAACGAACTTCGAACGCGAAACTCGCTCGAGTTTGAAGGATCAGTCGCAGAGCAGACCAATTTCTCGAAAAGCTGGCCAAAATTGAATTTGCGAAATATACAGTACCTTTTCATCGTCGTAGCAAATGTATTGCACACAGCAAGAAATTATCAATGCCATTCGAGTTTATTTTGAATACCTTGATTTGTTGCTGAGATGAAAACCATCAAATTTGACTAAATTTTGCTAAATTCTACCAGATTTCAAGGTTAATAATTTCTTGAATATTAGAACATATATAATGGACTAGGAGAAGTTTATCTAAAAAAAAACATTTATATATGAAACAATAATATTGCTAAGGTAAGTTCAAATATTTTTTAAAAACTTTTGAATTATAATATATCTACAATTTATAATAAACTCTTTGTAAACATTACCTGGTAAACTAATCTTTTTAATGTCTAAGAAAAAAAAACTCAAGTCGTTAGGTCCAATTTAAAAAAATTTATTTGGCCTTCGTTTCATCGTTCTTTCCAACACATATTTCGTAACTATTGTTAACACTAGTGTATCGTCTTCTAATTTTACATGTGCGATTAGAACACTTAGAACTTACTACTGGAATAAAAATAATATGGAATTCGTAATGGAAGTGCATTTTTTAAAGCCTCCAACGCTTAAAGGGGGAATCGCTTTTTTCAGGTAAAATATATCGGTAATTTAGCATTCGTTTTGTTGACGAAACTATAATATTAATTAATTTGAAACTTGAATATATGTTTTCATTGTACTTTGTACATGTACATGTATTATATAAATTTTGTTTGTTCAATTCGCTTAAAAATACTGTTTGAATTGCCCGCGAACTAGGACGCTCCGAACAATTGCTTCATTAACGGTTGACATGATATTTACCCTCTAGTTCGTCAGAAATAAAAAATTCTAACGAAATTTTATTCTTTACACATACAATTATCGTTTGATCTAAAATTATGAAGGAAAAAATTATTTTTTAAAAAATGATGACTGTTTAAATCCAAACGTTCGAATCATCTTAAACACTTACGTAATTAAAAAAAAAGGATGGAATGAATCTATCGACTTGACAGAAGATTATACGATAAAAGAATTCTTCAGTAACGTACAATCAAAATTTCAAGTCGATCGGTACAATACTTTTCTTTTAATCATGTCAACCAGCTGCGAGAAAGTTGTTTCGAGAAGAACGCTCGACCGTTCGATCATTTACCACTAAATATATATGTATACCTGTGCTTCCAAGATCTATAACTATAGAAATCTTATGTTTTTTAACTTCAAACTTCAGAGAGACATTCCTATAAAGTTAAACGACAAGATCGTGTAAGAAAAATTGATTTTTTACATCAAAAATATTGTCTGCGTCGAAGATCACTTTATTAGTTTGTAACAGAAGTGTCCGTCTCGCACATTTGGCGAACAAATGTTCCGAGAACGGGACTTTGCAAATTACAACCGGGGACGTAAAAATCCTTGCCTCGGGGATTAGGACTCGGGAAGTGTTTTATTATTAACAGCTGATTTACACGTGCACTTCCAGGGTAACCTCCGAAATTGCGTTCTCCTCGCCCGCTTCAAGAAACTCTTTGTCATGCGTTACCGGACGGGCCTTACCTGCGCTGCGCGGCCTGTCCCTTGTTTTCCGTCAACGCGGCTTGCCGAACGTTACTTCTCTCTCTTCCACCATCAATTTTCACCGTTTTCTTCGACCAGCGTGGGCGGCGATTGCCCTTCAAAATTGTCACGGCCTTCCCGAAAATATCTGTTGTTCACTGGTCAATTTTAGTCACACCCATTTGACGACTGAACTTAAATACCGGTGTTCGGCAAGCGCGCGTCAGATTAGCAAGATTAGCAAACGTTACCGAAGTGATTCACTTCTCTAACGGCACTGAATTACGGTTCAGATCTTACGGTTTTTTAGACAAGAATACTCTTGTAATATTTCAAATCGCGCTAAGTCTCACCTACCATTATACAGTCCACTAAAGTTCACATATTTAAATAAAGTTTCGTTCCACTCGTTTACTACAAAGTTAATCCTGGTGATCAGATCCATTTCACAAGTAACCCATCCCGAACAAGTCGCGCATCACACCATTCGGCGCGATCAAATATTGGGAGTACAAATAAGTCTCTTCCGTTTTTCATCCGCGTAACTTTTGAGTCACATGTTAATATATCGACATTTTCCCAAATGATTTTAGTTCTTTATAAGATAACGTGTACGACTAAATGTCAATGACGTAACAAATAACAATATTGATAACGGTTGGTAGCAACGTCAACCTGAAATAACAAAGTAAATGCCTTGCGAGTTGTGTCTGCAGATAGAAAACAACGGAACCATCTTGTGCAACTTACATTATTTGTGCTTCTATCTATTTTATTATATTCTATCTATTAAACAAAAAAAGCATACATAATAGCTTTGGGTTTGCATATTAATAATAATTTAGTTGTGTGCAATTTCAGTAATCATTTTATTCCTATTTATATATGATACAGTTTTGTGACTTTCAGGTTACAGTAGGCTATTATCATAGATTTTTGTATATTTAGGATAATGCTTGAGATTCTCCTATTTTCAGACTTATATATCATATACCCAACATATAGATACATATCACATAAAAGTAATAGGGGAATTAGAATTAGACGCATTAGCGGTAATAGATCCGAAGATTCTTTATTAGATTCTGGGTACGATGAAGACCATCCAATTACCCAATTTACCCGACGACGCATAAGCATTATTAACAGTGACGATGAATTTAGTACCGAATCATCATCAGATAAGGAAAACTCAGGACTACGAATGATTGTTTAGCTATCAGTATCTTAAACAAATAATAGTTGTCATCGCCCTTGGAAAGGCGATTGCCCTGCTGACCCCGAAGGAACCTACTCTCCGGTGACCCATTTTTCAAAACTATTTGACAATGAAATTACAAGTGATACAGTTGACTATGCCAGTACATATGAACTGCAGTGTGATCCAACAAAGGGGTTCCAAAAACAAAATGTTCCAAATGCATCGCACATATATGTTTAACGCCAAGTGCAAACTGTCTTATGAAAATTCATGGTTAAGCTTTTATGCACAGAAGTGATACACATCGTAATCCGTCGTTACTGAAAAGTTACAAAGTTACAAATTACAATAAATTTGTCTAAACTGGTATATTTCTTTTAATCTGCATATATAGGTTTGTAATTTTCCGTTGCACACATGTTTTTATATTTAAGAAAAATATTCGGCCTATAGAGGGTTAAAGTGGGTATTTATTGCAAGAGAATGGTACCTTATGATTTATTCAAAGTATTGTCCGTCGCTGGTCACTATTTTTTCCCATCCTTCCGGCAACATCCGGATACCGCGTCGGAAGAACGCTTCATATTTTAAGGCTACCCATGAATCGACCCAATTTTTTGTATCTTCGTATGATATGATACTGCTCCGACAGGCCACGCATCATCGATTGACACAAGTAGTAATCAGAAGGAGCAGTGTCTGGTGAATACAACGGATGGGGTAAAACTTTCCAATTAAGTGTTTCCAAGTAGGTTTTCATCGATGCCTGGCAAGTAGTATTTCACATGTGGACAGTCGGCGTTCAATGTTCCTTGGCGTCAGTTTATATGGAACATTCATCATATCAAATATTCATATTCAAGTGCAAATTCTTTTTGCGTTTGCTATGAATCTTCATTCAATAATGCTTCCAATTCCGCGCCTTCGTACACTTTCGTCCTTCCACTACGTTCTTTGTTTTCGACGTCAAATTCGCCGTTCTTAAACTTTTAATACCACTCGCGACAACTTCTTTCACTTAATGTAGCCTTACTGGCTGCAAATGATGTTTATTCGTCTCAAAACTCGACATTTTCATATGAAAAGATTATACGACGCTGGTACACAATCGCTAATATTTCGAGATTATGTTGTTGACAGATGTTCAATCCCTCGATACGACGTCTTACATGTAACACTAGTCGCCATAACTTACCGGTTGCGCTTACTGTATTGAATTGTATTGAAACATACTTGTAGACAGCATACGTTGCTATTTTCTGGAGCTTTGATGTCGTTTTTAGCATTTCCTCTTCATACAGCACAGCAGATCAATATCAATAAAAATTAAAATAATAAAAAGTTCCAAATGCATCGTACACCTACGTTTAACGCCAAATGCAAACTGTTTTATGGAATTTCACGCTTAAGCTCTTATGCACAGAAGTGATGCACATCGTAAGCCGTCGCTACTGAAAAGTTACAAAGTTAGAAATTATAATAAATTTGTTTAACACTTTGGCTGCCACGTCACCCGCATAAGGGTGATGGAATTATTTGTGCGATTTTTAAATAAATTTTCACGTCAATATATTCATTGTATCCAATTAGACGGTGGCCCAGAAAATCGCAAGAAGATCGGAAAACTACTCAGCGTCATAGGTTTTATTTTTTTAATTTTTATTTCACTCGATAAGTTGCTCCGAGTTTATGCAACTTTTTTGGCTGCTAGTTTGGCAGTCAATGTGTTAAACTGGTAAATTCCATCATTCAATAATGCTTCCAATTCTGCGTCTTCGTACACTTTTGTTCTTTCACTACGTTCTTTGTCTTCGACATCAAATTCGTCGTTCTTGAACTTTTAATACCACTCGCGACAACTTCTTTCACTTAATGTAGCCTTACCATGTCCTTCAACAAGCAATCGATGTGCCTCGGCTGCAGATTTCTTCTTCATTAAAGAAGTAAATCAGAACTTGTTGCAAATGATGTTCATTCTGCTCAAAACTCGACATTTTCACATGAAAAGAATATACGACGTTGGTATACAATCGCTAATATTTCAAAATTATGTTGTTGACAGATGTGCAACCTTACGATACGACGACTTACATCTGACACTAGCTGCCGTGACTTACTGGTTGCGCTATTTGAGTTCAAATGACGGACACTTATTTGTAATCGTAATAGTAATTGCCTCCTTAATTTGAAATTTTTCAAATATTTTCACGAATTCGAATTGTTTTACTGTAATATAGCAATTGTTCATTCGTCTATCCGTTGGCGAGCACAGGAGGTAACAGAAGAAATTTTTTTAGTAGAGAGAAGAGTGTTTTTCCTCATTTTATTTCTGCCAAAGTAATTTGCGAGGAACGAAATCTTGCAGAAAAATTCGCGGTCTGGAAATCACATCGACAATGTGCTACTCGTTCCCCTGAATAATAGGAAGAAGATTTATAAACTACGAAGACGATTGCTCTGTGCACTTACCGAGTTTCGAAATGCATTCGAAATTGGTTCAAAAACTGAATTTACGACTGAAACTCTAAGAAAAGGTATACAGAGGTGATCGCAGAACTCCAGTCACGAAGCCCTATATGTGTGCCTTGGCACACATCCTCGTAGCTATAGTGACGGAAGTAGCGAGATTGCATTATCGTAATTTTGGCTGGCTACGTGACACAGCTCGTGTAAGCAGAAACATTGATTAAACAAAATATAAAGACAATGGGTGTTGCGAAGTACGTTGCGATCGTTTCGTTGTGACTTTCGCTGCGTTCAGCACGCGATCTGCACCGACAGTGATTTCTCGAAGGACCGCCCACAATCATTGTGGGATAAAATTATAAGATGCTGGCAGATCAAAACATTTTACAACGCTACTATACAGAGTCGAACCTATCAACTAACCAGTCTGGTGGCTTCCGCAGACATTAATTATTTTATTTCGGATCCAAATGTAAATACCTGGCACCCAAGTGGA
>CM052099.1:2585139-2630364 GCA_028453745.1 Agapostemon virescens
AAAATTTCTTTTTAGAATTTATGAAGTCGTGATCGGGTGGAATACGAATTCCGAGAGTCGCTGGGTTCAGACAAAATTTTTTTTTGTAATATACGAAGTCGCGTGTCGAATCCAATGAAAAATCAGGGAGTCACTAGGTTGGAACAAAATTTCTTTTGGGAATATATAAAGTCGTGAGCGACCCTGATGCGAAATTGAGGAGCCACTAGGTTCGAACAGAATTTCTTATTGGAATTTATAGAGTCGTGAGCGAACCTGATGCGAAATTGAGGAGCCACTAGGTTCAAACACAATTTCTTTTTGGAATAAACGAAGTCACCGTCAAACCTAATGCGAAATCAGAGAGTCACTAGGATCGTTAGTAGGTCTCGTAACTATAATAATATAATTTAATCCGAATGGTAAGATCGTATCGTGAGCGTACGTTCAATTACTAGATTAAAAATTGTTGTCAATAATTAAGAGTTTTAATCTTTTATTATTCTAAAGTCTGTATTTACAAGTGACAAGTTGTTGCTACTTATTTGGATTGAGTGTGTTGTATAAAATGATATTTCCTGAAATTCGCAATGTTGACGCATTGGGGATGCAAGGTCAGAGAGTAATTAGTAAAATGCCAAGTTACTCTTTTACCATATTACCGTATGAGATTGCTTGGGTCTGGTAGAGACGTAATCCTAATATTGTGTAATTTCTAATGAACTCCAGACTAATCCTTTATAAGAAGGGTTAAGCGGAAGTTATCTAGGGTGTTTCCTGTCAGAGAGGAACTCGAAAGGTCTCGAGAGAAAGTCGAACAAGAAACATTCAACGTACGTAACGACTTATTTATTAGTCTAGCATTACAACAATTTCTTTTTTATTACTCGCCTTTCCTACCAATGCAAGACCAATGCATATAATCTAGTTGCCAGAATAAATAATAAAATTTATAAATATATAAAATTATAATATAATATAAATATTAAAATGATAATTTAAAAGGAAATGCAGCTACAAGTTTGATTGTCCGAATACTTGTTTATCGAAAAGAACAATTTTTGAATACAAAGTCTTTATATTCCATTTTAAGTGTAATTTATATATTCAAGTTTGTTAAACACTTTTTAGAATTATTAGGTTGCTCGGCGAGGCTTTTCTATTATTGCAAGAAAACAATAAATTAATAGACTGGGCATTTTCATGGAAAATAAATATTTTTCATAATAATTACAACAAATAGGAGCCACATGGTAGTGTTTTTCTTTTTTTAATAATTTCAAGAAACAAAAGTAAAATATTATTTTTCTTCAATTTTTAAAATTTTTCTTCTGTTTGAAACTACATCAACCAATTTTTGTGATAAATTAATAAAATTTGCATACTAATAATTAGTCAATATTACAAGTTAATTTTTGCATTTTTTTAAATCGAAATTACTGTAGAATTATCTAATGTCAGGACACATTAATTAATAGCAACGCTGATACGCAGTCGTCGCGGCAGAGTTTGTTTATAATCGGAGTTTATGTTTACCGTTAAAAGCACATTCTAACGCCTGCCACGGGCACCTTGAAGATTAAACATGACTATAACTAGGAACCTCGACGTTTCACCATGCAAACTTGATTTTAAGTTAAGTTTAGGAAGGTCGCCAGAACTGCTTGATGGGATAAACTTCAAAGTATGTTAAATATCTGAGGATACTCTCATTGGCCCCGTAATCATCTATTTAGCTCCGGTATTAATCTTTCGTATACGAAATTTCGCCTAATTCAATAATTACCTGTGATCCTGATAACATCTAATTTTGATTACTCAATTTACCCACAACTTTTTTTAGTTTCGCATAAAATAAACATTACGGAAAATTAGGATCATGTTTATTTTAAGTTTGCAATGCCAAGAAACAGTTTCTGCATCTACAGTGACTCTTATTAATATTCGGACATTGTGTTATTAAAAAAAATTGTTGCAAGTTTCGATCATTTGCAATAGTAAATTTGGAGTTATTGTTTTATAATATAACAGAACATTCATTGTAGTTTGTAATAACATAAATTTTATTTGTTTGTTGCACATATTTTTCTTAATACCAAACAGTGAACTAAATCATGTCGAAATTTATCGTCGCAAAAATATTCGGACGCTTGACAAATTATAACATTTAAACACGAAAATTATTAACATAAGCAATAATTAATATTTCGTTGGATAGCCTTTAACTTTAATTATGTGTCGCAACCGCTTACACATATTGTCTATAACTTTTTGTAACTAACTTAGTTTAATACGTTTCCATTCTTCGTTTTTTATTTCTTCCTTCGATCTTATAAGTGTTGTTCGAATTTTTCTGTCCAAAAAATCCCATACATTTTCAATGGGATTCACTTCTGGTGACTGTAGTGGTGGATGTAATACTTTTGGGCAATTATATAAAAGGTATTGTTGAACTATTCTGGCTTTATGTTTAGGATCATTATCTTCATAATATTTAAATGTGTCTTCTATATCTATTGTGATCGCACTTTTCTTAAGATTTTGTTTTAAAATACTTCGATACTTAAATTTATCTAAAATTTCTTCTATAAAAACCAGTTGTCCAACCCGTCCAACCAATTGATTGTTGGATTTAAATTTATTCGGTTAAGCTTTTGATTTCGTTTACGCCATACTAATTTTTATCTATCAGTGTTAAACAGATTAAATTTACTTTCATCAGCAAAAATTACATTATTCCACCAAGTTTTTTCCTCATGAACATATTGTTTTGCAAAAGCTAATCTTTTTCTGCGATTCGCCTCGTTTATATACGGTTTCTTAAGCGCTACTGTACCATTAAATCCATCTGTTTTCAACACCCGACGTATCTATCTGGATGAACTTTCTTTCCTATCTCTTGAAATAATTCAAAACAGGGTTCACTTTTACTTTTTTCAAAATAATACGTTTCTCTCGGTCGTCAAGCTTCTGTGGTCGGCCTTTCTGAGGAATTGATTCAATTCGATTTTCTTCATTATACCTCCGTATAATATCAGCTACGGTACTCTTACTTAATTTTAGAAGATTACCGATTTTCCGATATGTTTTTTCTTTTTATCTGTAAAAAAGTACTAATTGTCGTACGTCAAATGAAGTATTTCTACTTTTTCGTCCCATACTTAGAATTTCTAACTGACCCTAACGGCTTTTGAACAGTAACTGATATCGTGAAGCGTGTTCTTCATCTTGCTCGACATTATGTTTCTAAACAAACGGCAAAGGTGTGTCGTTATTCGCAAGAAATGCGAAAATAAGTTATGTGTCCGAATGTTTTTGCGACGACAAATTTCAACATAATTTAGTTCACTGTTTGGTGTTAAGAAAAATATGTGCAACAAACAAATAAAATTTATGTTATTACAAACTACAATGAATGTTCTGTTATATTATAAAACAATAACTACGAATTTACTATTGCAAACGATCGAAACTAGCAACAAGTTTTTGAATAGTACAATGTCCGAATATTATAATAATAAGAGTCACTGTATGAATATTCAATAATCAGAATAATAATTGCGCGTTTGTAGGAACAACATTCACAATTGTAACGCGTTACACTGTCATTTAGTTTATTACAGAATCACGTTTAATCCTACACTTTACTATGTTTGAAAAACAACTTTCACAAATATAATATCTGTTCCATCCTACAACAGAATTTCCATTCTTTTATCTGGTTTTCTTCGATACAATGTTGTTTCCCCTTCAGGCTGGAAATATTTTAATCTCCAAAGAATTCCTTTTGACTTAGCGAGATAATACACCTCTACCCTTCAACGAACGGTATGCATTTAATTAAAAGTCCCGTCCGTTAGGTTTGCAAGTTCTCAGAAATATTGCCGTCTCTCTTTCCGGGAATAAAGTAATCAGTACGCTTCCACACAATAGCGTCCCGCACACCTCGTCGGTAGCATATTTCGGTTTATAACAGGTCTTCTAGCTCAAACCGTTTCGATCACTCGTGTACTGGATACAGATCGACGCTTGGGCAATTAAAAACTGTAATTGAGTTACGTAGAGGGTATCAAAGAAAATTATACACTTGACCAAAATACTTTCATTGACGTTGCGTAACAAGCGAGTCACTTCGAGACGTCCAATACCAATTATCCTGATCTTCACCTGGCATCTGTTAGCTTACACTTTTACCGACACGAGATATCTCGAAGTTGACTAACAAACAACCACTTATGAATAGGGAGTCGCTATAGCGGCCACGTCGGCTTATTGGAAATACTGCGATCCTATCCCGAGTGGTATAATCAAGAGCTGCTAGATCTCAAGAGTACTTTGGCAACACTCTCTGAAGATATATTCACACTGAAGCATCAATGAGGAACTTTTTTCCCACCTCTTGTTGCCGTAGGTACCTACAGGTTTTCAATTCATGGAAAGATTTTGCACAAACTGAGTATTGGTAGTATAAATAAGTCTCCACCGCTTTTCATCTTAAATTGAGCATTTATTGCGAAAGAACGGTACATTATGTTTGATTCAATGTATTCTTCATCGCTGGCCACTACTTTTTCCCATCTTTCTGGCGGATCTCTCACTTTAATAAACAGTGAATAGTGGCGTTAAAACGAAATGTCAAAGAGTCATAACAGGGACATACCGGAAATTAGAAAAGAATATGAATAATTCTCTGGGAATTTAAACATAACGATGAATTTATAATTCATTTCAAATTAAGTGGTATTAAATACTACCGTGGCAGCAGCGGTTAAATATCAAAAAGTACCTTCGTAAAGTGCATAATGAAAAGTGATTGACATTTATACTTGCACAATTACTGCAACAACGTCATATATGTTAAGGAAACTGAAGCTGTATGCCACAAATCTGAAGGAATAGTAGAAAGCTATCTACAGATTACCTGATCGAACTCAATATTTGATTTTATTGCCTCGTGTAAATATACATTTCTTTCGAACTTACCATTACTTTTTTATCGTTCCGGTGAAGCAATGTATCAAATTTCTTGAATTTTTACAATATATGACTATTAGCAGACTGCGGATATCCGCAATTTTTGACAATTTTTGTATGTTATACAATACATAATTAATACAATACTGTTACAACGGTAGGTTTTCCGAAATAATTACGAGCGCACAGAAATTCTCGTGAAATTCAATCTCCCATGAAAAATATTCGTTTTCCTTGCATCGAGCAAATATTTTTTGGCGTGGTCATTGAACTATTACCGATTTGATAAACCATCAACGATTCATGAATAATATAATCGCATGGTTACGAAAATCCACGGTAAACTGATCACTGTCATCTCAGCCTGTTAAATCTGTATTTACGCTAATGGACTGGGCTTTATGACGAGGACCGCGTCACGTTTGTCAGTTGTGATCGACCACGTTTTACTTTGCGTATATGTATATCGGTGGTAGTCAACGCAGAGGATGCTCAGAATCGCTACGGAAACAGTGGCTGCTACAGTCGCGTGTTTACCATTGGGCTTACGGGACACGTCAAAATGAAACGTTCTGAAATTTTAAATGTACTATTATTGAGTGTGTAAAGATGTATCCGCATAGGGATTGTTCGACAAAATGATAGCCATCAAGTCTAAATATGTCGAATCTCTCACCTAAGTGTAGCGGTCAGTGCTGGGAGACGTTTTATGACAGGATTTCGTTTTTGTTACCGTGGGCCTTGACTTCTCGACGATCGATTCTTGGGTGTGGGCCTTTGTTTTTTGTTTCAGGGGGTAGGGGAAATGGTAGATAGGTGTTCGGCGTCGTGACAGAGCTCAACAGCGATAGTGAGCCGTAGTCTAACGCACGTCTCACCACACTTGTAAGGTGATGTGAGAAAAGAAAAGGGTGGTAATCAGTTCACCGGTACACGAGTTGTAACTGAACTTGTGGATTTTAATGTTAATATACACTCCTGATTAGACCGTTACTCTAGATTACAATGTTGCCTTTAACTTGTGGCGGCTGTACCTCCTACTCTCGCCGGTAGAGGGACAGTAGAACGAGACTTTCCCGCTAGTTTCCACTACCCAGCGTCTAAGGCAGGGTCCGCTAGTCAGCCTTACTGATGAGTCCTCTAGCGGACCCAGGACGAAACGCTCCCTCTTCCTTCTTTCCTTTTCTTTCTCTCTCCACCACACACTTTCAGCAACCGCCACAAATTTATAAAATAAACGCGTAAAGTACAGTAAACCAGCTTCGTAACGCGTGGTAGAATTCTAACAGTGTGTGTCGCGTAAAGATGAAAACAGCGTCGTAACGCGTAGTCGAATTTTAAACAGCAGCGCGAGCGTCGCAATGCCCAAATACTTATATTAGAGCTTATTGATGGGGCGGTAACTTCCACCATCAATGAGTATGTACAACGATCTATGTAAACCATGATTGGTTTCTTAATTTGCCGCCCACCCTGCACTGGTGGGGTGAGTTTAGTAGCGAAATTTCTCCAAGACGGTACGTCCCCGGTATCGTCCCGAGGATGGCCGCGCGCTCGCTAATGTCCGGTGGTGCACATCTGGAGGTTTATGGCACGTCAATTGTTATTGAATACAAAGTCGACGTTTCGGACGAGCACGTATTCACCAAGGACCCTAATAAATGTACGTTCCGAGTTTTGGTAAATACTACCTAACACATCTAGCATTCAGCTGAATGGTTCCTCAAAAATAGCGGAACGTCGGAGCCCGTGCCATAAACCTTTTCATTCATTAAAAATATTCTTAAGACGCGACAGCGTCTTAACAGTAGGTATGGCCAGGGGGTAGTGTGGGACTCACCAACGGAACCTGATAACGGCCGCGGTTCCACCCACTAAAACCCCCATCCCCTAGGGCGGCAAGCCGTCCCCGTCTTCTTCCGGGTCGTCAAGGGGCACCCACGGATTTACTATTCGCATTTCTCATGGGAGCCCCCCTTTTATTCGACTAATCCTTTCGCCTTCCTTCTCCTCTCCTGTTTTCTCTTCCGTTCTATACGTTTATTTTCTCTTCCATTTACTGTACCCCTCACTCCGTTAGCAACACGCAAGCGTGTTCTCAGGGGCCACCACGAGGAGGTGGAGCGAGATGATTTTAGTGCATGGACCGCCAACACTATGGCTATACCCTCCAATGGATCAGAGTCACCATTGAAGAGTCCCATACATCTCGGTCCCCACATGCTACGGTGTGGGCCTGTCATCCTCGTATCTGGCAATCATTGTCGGCTGACCCAGGGTATAGGGTACATTTTCATTTTGACGTGGAGGAATGCATTTACACATACCCTGCTTCCGGGCAGGCCTGAATTACTCTTTAAACCTCCATGGTGATCACCTAGACTATTAGGAGGAAAGTCCCATGGTCTCAAATTGAACTACATTAACACCCCCTCCGCCACCTTTAAAGCTATCACCCAGGGGGGCAGTATTACTTCCCTTCGGGTACAGAGGCTGCGATTTCTCTAACCCTGAAACCATAAAACGGCTATGCAAGCGAAGCAGCGGACTTCGCGTTTCAAGACGGTCGGGTTTTCCACCACTTAGCAGAATTGCTACCAGATGTGAGTGACTTCCTTAGGTTAGAAAATTTGGATAACCTCAGAAATGACGCAAGCCCCCCCACTATTTGTATCCAATCGTCTTGACTTGTATGGCTCCCTTCCCTCAGTAAATCATAGGGCCCATTTTAACAACATAGTTTCTCGATGGTCCACCCGCTTCTACCAGAGAAAAGAGAAATTCCGGGAGGGCAAGAAGCGTAGATTTTATGAGGGCTGACTTACAGCCTTAGAGCTCATTACATGCCATTCCAGCATTCGAAACATTAGTAACCTTGGCACGTTAATAACTATAGGCTAATTTGTTTTCAATCATTTTGCGCTCATTCCAGTTTCATTGACTTACTAATTCGGTCCTCCTGAACCTTGTTATATGTATACAGGGTCGAAATTATAAAGCGTTACAGTCGAATATCTCCGAAAATTGTATCAGACGAAAGTTGTTCAATACCGAGGGGGACATCATGTGGTAGAACCTTTATTTTTCCTGGTGGATACTCTAAGGTGAGGTGAAGGTCAATTTTCTTTTTTTAAATAGAATGATACGTTTTTTTATCCACCGTCAAATAGTGCATTTTAAGACGAATTCAACGACTTATGACCCAAGGTCATTCAGGGTCAAACTTGCAGGGAAATGGAGAAAAGGTGTGATCGTTTTATTTGTATTTTAGTATGTGTTCAAAATGATGATTTCTCTTAAATGCACTTAACAATTCTTCTTCTTAATGATTCTCTAACTTTGCTCAACATTTCAACATTTATGTGTGAATGTTCGAAGGCACGAACGAACATACAAATAAAACGATCACACCTTTTCTCCATTTCTCTGCAAGTTTGACTTTTAATGACCTTGAGTCATCGGTTGTTGAATTCGTCTTAAAACGCACTATTTGATGCTGAATAAAAAAACGTATCATTCCATTTGAAAAAAGAAAGTTGACCTTCATCTTACCTTGGAATGTCCATCAGGAAAAATAAAAGTTCCACCACATAGTGTCCCCCTCGGTATTGAACAACTTTCGTCTCAAACATTTTTGCGTATAATCAATATTTTGGGAGATATTCGACTGTAACTCTTTATAATTTCTACCCTCTACATCCCTTCCTGAGCAAGGGAAGGTGGTCCTCTAAGAAAGTAGTAAAAGTCAATACATTATTCGGCACGCCACGTACAAATTGCCCAAACCTGAAGAATTGAAAAATTCTTCGCAGATCGCAACACTGAGAATACAATACAGTCTCAAAACTCGTTGGCTTTATTAAACCCTTACTTTATTTTCTTCGTGATTAAAATTATTATAACATCTCCATCGCTAAAAATGTTACATAAGAAAAAAGACAATGTGGTGTCCACCAGGCCTGTAAATTTGAAACCGGAATTTCCCCACGCATGGCGCTAGCTGGGTGCATGTCGTTGCATGTTACAGCTGAACAACTATATCAATATTGATCTGTTATGCCCTAAGATAAGAAATGATGACAATGACATCGAAGTTCCAGAAAAGAGCAACGCATGTTGTCTAAAAATATGTGTTGCAGTATAATTCAATACAAACCCGAATAAACATTTGTGTTTAACCACATGATCATATGAAAATTTTATATTCCCATCTCGTGTATAATCCGTTCAGTACGATAGCTGAACAATGTTGACTTGAAAATTTAAAGTGAACGTTTTTGTTGGCAATTTATATCAATATTGATCTGCTATGCTCTAAGATAAGAAATGAAGGCAATGACATCAAAGTTCCAGAAAATAGCAATATATGCTGTCTAAATGTCTGTTCCAATACAATTCAATACAAACACAAATAAGCAGTCCTGCTTAACTATGCCATCATATCAAAATTCTACATTCATGTTGTCTTTAAAATGTAAAGTGCATATTTCTGGTGGCAATTTTTATTGATATCGACCTGCTGTGCTGTATGAAGAAGAAATGCTGAAAACGCCATCAAAGCTCCAGAAAATAGCAACGTATGCTGTCTACAAGTACGTTCCAATACAATTCAATACAGTAAGCGCAATCGGTAAGTTATGGCGACTAGTGTTACATGTAAGACGTCATATCGGGGGATTGAACATCTGTCAACAACATAATCTCGAAATATTAGCGATTGTGTACCAGCGTCGTATATTCTTTTCATGTGAAAATGTCGAGTTTTGAGACGAATAAACATCATTTGCAGCAAGTAAGGCTACATTAAGTGAAAGAAGTTGTCGCCAGTGGTATTAAAAGTTTAAGAACGGTGAATTTGACATCGAAAACAAAGAACGTAGTGGAAGGACGAAAGTGTACGAAGACGCGGAATTGGAAGCATTATTGAATGAAGATTCATAGCAAACGCAAAAAGAATTTGCACTTGAATATGAATATTTGATATGATGAATATTCCATATAAACTGACGCCAAGGAACATTGAACGCCAACTGTCCACATGTGAAATACTACTTACCAGGCATCGATGAAAACCTACTTGGAAACACTTAATTGGGAAGTTTTACCCCATCCGCCGTATTCACCAGACATTGCTCCTTCCGATTACTACTTGTTTCAATCGATGATGCGTGGCCTATCTGAGCATCATCATATCATACGAAGATACCATAAATTGGGTCGATTTATGGGTAGCATTAACCCTTTCGCTCCGAACGTCGCATATATGCGGCATCCACTCGACGACCTGTGGGTACGAGCGTCGCATATATGCGACATCCAAGTGATGCGTATACAAGTGCCATCTATAGTCGATGACAATATTTTTCTGTTGATTTCATTGACATATTGGATTAATCACTTTTTCAAACTGCTCTCGTTTTATTCAGCACAGTTGTTATTTAAAACTTAGAAAAACGTACATAGAGAAACCACGCGCACTGTACATATTTCCGGCGCGATTTTTCGTTCAGTAACGGCACTTCGGCGGACGGGACTCCCGGAGCGAAAAGGTTAAAAAATAAAGCGTTCTTCCGACGCGGTATCTGGAGACTGCCAGAAAGATGGGAAAAAGTAGTAATCAACGACGGACAATATTTTGAATAAAACATAAGTTACCATTCTTTTGCAAAAAATACCCAATTTAACCCTCTATAGGCCGAATTTTTTTCTTAAATGTAAACAAATGTATGCAGCGGAAAATCAACAATTACAAACCTATATATACAGATTAAAAGAAATTTACCAGTTTAAAAAATTTTATTATAATTTGTAACTTTGTAGCTTTGCAGTAACAACGGCTTACGATGTTTTCACTTCTGTGAATAAAAGCTTAACCGTGAATTTCCATAAAACAGTTTGCACTTGGCGTTAAACATAGATATGCGTTGCATTTGGAACATTTTATTATTGGAACTCCTTTGTTGGATCACACTGCAGTTCATATGTACTGGTATAGTCAACTGCATCACTTGTAATTTTATGATGGGTCACAGGAGAGTAGGTTCCTTCGGGGTCTACAGGGCAATCTCCTTTTCAAGGGCGATGACAACTATTATTTGTCTGAGATACGGATTGTTAAACAATCTTTTGTAGTCCTGAATTTTCCTTATCCGATGACGATTATGATGAGTGATTATGTATCCATATGTTGTGTATATGATATATAATTTTGAAAATAGAAGAAAGCACAAGTATTATCCTAAATATACAGAAATCTATGATAATAGCCTACTGTAACCAGAAAGTCACAAAACTGTATCATATACAAATAGTAACAAAATGATTATTGAAATTGCAAACAACTAAGTTGTTATTGATATGCAAACCCAAACTTATTACGTACGCTTGGTTTTGTTTAATGGATAAAATAGAATAGAATAGATAGAAGAAGAAAGAATGTAAATTGCACAAGATGGTTCCGTTTGCATCTATCTGCAGACAACTTACAAGGCATTTACTTTGATATTTCAGGTTGACGGTGCTGCCAACCGTTGTCAATATTGTTATTTGTTACCTCGGAGACATTATATAATTTAGACGTACACGTTGTTTTTTAAAAAACTAAAATCATTTGGTAAAATGTCAATATATTAACATGTTACTTGAAAATTACACAGCCCCATAGAGAGTTAATTCGCATTGGGTTTTCACAGAAGAGGAATTCGCATTGGGAAGAAATCCTCCTAATCACTGTTGAACAAAATTAATTTTAAATAACGAATAAAATCGATTCACTCGTTATTCTTTATTTGAATGTAGAAGTACAATGCTATTCGTCATTCTCGAGGAACGAATGCATTTTAATAGTATTGGTTGTATTCGTCCATATCTTCGTTGTAGTCAATTTTCATCGATTCAACTACATCAACAGATGTCAAGTAATCCTGGGTTTAAGCATCTAGCGGGCCCTAGATAAAATTCAAATTGGGACTCTATTCATATAAATTGCTTTGTTTTGTTTAATAGATACAATATAATAGAATAGATAGAAGAAGAAAGAATGTAAATTGCACAAGATGGTTCCTTTTGCATCTATCTGCAGACAACTTATAAGGCATTTACTTTGATGTTTCAGGTTGACAGTGCTGCCAACCGTTATCAATATTGTTATTTGTTACTTCAAAGACATTACATAACTTAGACATATACGTTACCTTATAAAAAAACTAAAATGAATTGGTAAAATGTCGATATATTAACACTAGACCTGCTGAACAATAAATCAAATGTTATACATTGCTTTGTAGTAATAACGAGACTGCATCTATTAAAACTTCATACAATTCTTATTCCAAAGTATACGTCATTAAAGAAGCACATTCTGAACTTTTTGATAAAAACATTTTTATAACTTCTATAATTGCGAGAGAAAAAACTAGGGACCAGTCAAAATGACTGGTTTGGTAGTTTTAATGTTAACATGTGAATTGAGAGTTACACAGTTCCATAGATGGTTAAGATATTTTAGCCAGTATTGTATATATGTAGCCAACAAGTATTTTAGCCAGATCTTGGCACGCCGGTTTATTAGAGATCGTCCTTTTTAGACACGTGCTCTTCCAAGACTCTGACCTTTTGCAATAGCAATAAATATACCATAAACCGCCGGATGTAAACCGCTAGGTATTAGCGAACGTGTGACCGTTCTCGGAACGATACCTGAGACTTCCCGTCTTAAGGATATTTCGAAGTTACTCTTGCCCACCAGTGCGGGTTGAGAGTTAAATTAACAACCAATTAAGATTTACATATATTTTTGTAAGAGTTCATTGGATGTTTTTATGCCTCACCAATGCGCGTTAGTATATCTATGCGGACATTTGCGACGCTCGTAGCCGTGTTTTGATATTCTTCTAAGCTGTTAATTTACATTTTTAAGTTGTTTTTGACATTTCTACTTGAAACATCACTGCAGTTTCGTCCACAGGTTTCGTATCGAATTTCGTCTATAGATAATTCTGATTATCCTCTTCTTTTCCTCACACCACTTTACAAGTGCAGTGAGACGTGTATTCGAACTAAAGCTCACTAACACTGCCGAGATTTATCAAGACACATAACAGTATTCACCCTTAGCGCTCCAATGGCGCCATTGAGGCGACACTAAACATCTTTACTGTTATTTAAAATAGTTTACACATCGCCGTGTTTGCATTTACGAAGTCAGTAAAAATTGGAATGTTACACATACGAGTGACAGTAACAATCTTTATATTCACGAAAGGAAATAAACGACGTTCAACGGAACTGTTTCAACTCAAAAATATGTTTCGATTTTAGACTTAAAATTGCATGGAGTGCTAAGGGTTAATACAGTGATGTTCAGGTGTATTAATGTTATAAAAATCAGTTTTAAGTAATTCCATGGCGCCGATCATCGATAACTATGGTGGGATTCAGCGTGTCAATGAAAGTACCTTCCACATAAAGAATATGAATGATCACAGTGACGCACATTTAAATTGTTTGACTAAATTACTTTTGCCAAGTGTACTAGAACGTACCAGAAAAAGTATTTGTTTCTGACATTAAATAGTTATGTTCGTTTGTTACAGTCGACACTGAAACCGTTGGGCGCTAAACTGAGGAATGGAGGGAACGTGGCAGTGGGAGCAGCGAAAGCACTGCCATATCATACTGCTCAACCCTTTGTCGTACGTCAAGGAGAACCCGGAACAGGCTGCAGGTGAATTCTTCCATATCAACAGATATTTTGCTCGAACCTTTCTCAGATATTGACGTCGATATCGGACAATTGAATTTATTCGAAGGCGAACGAAAACGAGTCTTAAACGAATCCTGGTTTACCTGCAAAGACGATTATACCCTCTTATATCTTTGGAACCCCCTAACAACGAGGCTATGAGAACGCTTCAAAGGGGACCCTTTGACAGCATACGAACTATAGTCCGAATACGAATACCCAAACTACCCTGGAAGAGAATCGTTTCTGACCTAGAGTTCTTCTTTTTCCGCTCGCGTGACCACTCAGTTCGTTTCCTTATCGCAATGGCGTAGAAATTCATCGATTTATTAGTAGCACTCTACGAGCGTAGCGTGAGAACGCTTTGTGTAGGTTTATTCAATTCCTCTTCGAAGTTATCGAGGTAATTTCCTGGCAGGACGCATGAATTGATTCTGTTATACGGTCCACGTTCATCCCTACGTCACTCTCAAGCGTAATTCTACGCGATTAGGGGGCATTACCGGCCGAACGTATGGACGATAAGTTTAGTATACACGTATCTTCCTCTGTTCTTATCTAGACAAAACACTCTCCTACATTTTTAGAATTCACAAATTGCGACTAGCAATTCTGTTCGATGGTGGAATTTGCTTTTGTCTATAAGTATGCAAACTTCATTTTTAATGCAGTATTAGATAATGCGGAAAAAACGATCCTTTTGACCTCGCTCCGTCTCTTTCATCAAGTTAACTTTTTATATTTTATAACTATTGAATTCCTAACGATGCTTTCTTTATGTCTTTCACAATTATTGAAATTATGAACAAGCTTTTCGGTAATTCCACAGTATTTGGTCTTGATTACTGATTTTGATAACCAAAAAATATGTTAGTAAGGTCATTGTTCTGTGCAATATTTTTCTGATATGTATTACGGTTACCCGCTACAGCAAAATCTGCACCGTTTCAATTAACCGCATGCGTGCTTCGGGACGGAGATGAGACTAATCCAGACCTTACTGAAACGCGTTTGAAATGTCCGAATTCGGTGCAGTAGATCCGATAATTGTTTCTTTACGTGTGTAATGTATATCGTTATGTTAGTAACGTGTATAGAGAAAAGTAATCCCGAATAATAACTCTGATAACATATTTCAAGGTCATTAAAATCGGCGACAACGAACAACTTCTTCTATACTTTACAATCATTAACCTGTTAACCGGGGAATAAACTTTTGTTCGACTCGTTTCGCAATGGGGACTTTTTTCTTTTTTTAATACTTATTGTTTATATAATAGTAAACTTATACAATTGATTTATTTAGATAAGAACTACATAAAATATAATGTGTTCAAAATATTACGGCAAATTTCCATGATAAGAAATGTCATATCTATTGCAGTAGTACTATATATGTAATAATAATGAAATATTTCGTCATATCCAGTTAACAGGTTAACATTAAAACTACCGAGTAATAAACGCGACTGATGTGTATTGTCTGGTAATCATGATAAGACTGCATCTATTCAGACCTTAACCCATTTTTATTACAATGTCTGCTTCAATAAAGAAATTCATTCGAAGCTTTCCAATGAAGGTACTTTTATAATTTCTGGAATTGTGAAAGAAAAAATTACGAACCAGTCATTTTGACTGGTCCGGTAGGTCTAGTGTTACAATTAGAAGAAAACAGGCGAAAATTCGTAGAAATTAACCGCTTGCACTAAATGAGCCCGAGTGGTCGGGAAAGGAGCCGAACGGCGGAGCTCGAGTGTCGAAATTTGAAACACAATATCTTACGACCGAGTATTTACTTCACGCGATGGAGCTCTTGTGAAATTCAAATGAATTTAAATCAAAAACTTTCAAAAAATATTTTAATTATTACACATGATTGGAACAAGTTCTGTATAAGTAATAATAATATGATTAATTAATAACGGAGTACAAATAAGTGAAAGCAAATCAACGGCAGTAATTTTTGAACTGAAATAAATTTTCAGATTATGTCACTATCACCAAACCGCAAAATTAAGAACAAAATATAAGTAAACAATTAAATATTAACAAACTATTGAATTGATAAATACTTACAAATCTAAAATTAATAATCCTGCAAATATCCTGCGCTACACGATCCCATTCGAGATATTCATACTTGATCATCATATATCTCATGATCATATACTCCACTGAACGGGGCACCGCGCCGCAAAAGTGTACACACTGCACGTCGGTAATCTTCGGTGTTCGCACTTATATCTTTCAACGCCATCATGGAATTCTCTTGTAATATGTACACTTTTTTGAGACCTACGTAACAACTGTTTCGCCGCATTATATGAGAAACATGATTTTCGTTTGCCGACGAGAGTCAGCGCGGATCATCGCATAGATGTCGACTATGTGGTGGATAAGTGGGACAATGCGGCTAGACGTTCGTATATAACATAAAAATTTTAATAAGCACAACTTACATAATTAACATAATCAACGCTCTCTACACACGTGGACTCTATGGACTCTTCACGTAAGCTCTACTAGCCTCTAACTCTCTCGCTCGCTCATATCACCATCTATACCATTCATTCATAACTCTCATGCAATCTAAACAATCATCACTCACAGACTATAGTCGGCACCCGTACACACAGGTCGTCGCACGGCTGTCGACTATAGTCGGCACCCAGAACGAAAGGGTTAAGAACATGAATCCAACTCGAGATATTTATCTTTGGCCCGAAATTTCGATCACGAGTCAGGCTCGTGATATCCACGTTTGGCATAAAATTAAACAACAAGTCTAACTGATGATATTGAAGTTTGACCTAAAATTTTCATCACGAGTCAAACTTGTAAAAATAGTGCAAGGGGTTAATTAACTCTTTAAGCGCTATGAACCCATATATGCGTTCTCGCATAATCATTCGATTTTGGCTATGAACTCGTACATGTGTTTTCGCATAACCATTCGATTTTGGCTATGAACTCCTATATGCGTTTTCGCGTAACCATTCGATTTTGGCTATGAACGCATATGTGGGTTCTCACAAAACCATTCAATCTGGAAAAAAGGAATCTATTAACAGACATATGTGACTGATGCTTGTAAGCCTATGTAAATATAAAAAGACAATACGCGTTTAAATGTGCTTTGATACAATCGTTTATCAGTATTGTTCATTAAATTTGCGTATGCATTCATTGTGCATTAGTTAACATATCGCTACCAAAGACTTTTGAGGTTAAGTGCTGCTACTTTCTAGAAATTTGTTCTTTGCGTTTTAAAACTTCATTTTTAATTACCCCTAAAATGTCTAAGAATGAGCTTGAATACTTTAGTGAAAGTGGTAGTGACATAGGCTATGAACATGAAATTGAAACAGTTGAAATTAAAACATTTGAAAGAAAAAGGATGTGGAATTCGTCTTCGAATTCCAAGGAGCTCTATAAGAAGACCAAGATATTAAAAATAAGCAGTGACACAAGCGGTAAATACCAACACAATAGGTTGGATGTTAGAACAAACATAATCAAACCTACTTTTGTAGCTTCGGAAACCGAAGAGTCAGTTCCATTCTATGAGCAAAGGAGAAGACATCTTCGAATATTTAGCTCATCTACTGAAGAGGATGAAGGTCTACAGGAAAATGTTAATTCGACATCTAATGATATGGCAGAAAAATTTTCATGGTTTAAGAAAAATTCTGTACAAAAATTATATAATTTTGATGAATCAAATTCGGGGATAAGGGTACACTTATCGAAAATATCCACTCCTTTGGGTGCGTTTAAGGTATTTTTCTCGGAAGAATTAATTACTGGTATCTGCGAAAAAACAAATAATTTTCATAGACATCTAGCGCAAACTAAAATACATGCAGTCATTCACGCGTAAATACCTGGACAATACGTCACCTTCGGACATATATTTATGTATTGCTGTTACTATGCTAATGTCCAGAATAAAAAAAACATTCATAAGAGAATATTGGTCTACCGATAAAGTTATAAAAACTGACATTTTTTCAAAACTAATGAGCAGAGTAAGATATGAATCATTGCTAAAAATGTTGCATTTTAATGATAACAATAATATGAGCTCGCACGATCCGTTGATAAAAATAAGACCGGTGGGTACTGAACTTAGAAACTCATTTTCTAAATCATTTTATCCATATGAATATTTATGCATAGACGAAAGTCTTTTACTTTATAAAGGAAGATTATTTTTTAAACAATATATTCCGCCAAAAAGGAGTAGATTTGGCATTAAGTCATTCGTTATTTGCGATTGCAAAACCGTAACCGAAATAAATGGTTATTAATGCTTTTGAGGTCACCACATAATTTATTTCAGTTACAAT
This sequence comes from Agapostemon virescens, assembly GCA_028453745.1. Taxonomy (NCBI): domain Eukaryota; kingdom Metazoa; phylum Arthropoda; class Insecta; order Hymenoptera; family Halictidae; genus Agapostemon; species Agapostemon virescens. Next base: position 2,603,188 of record CM052099.1, read on the forward strand.
CAATACACATTGCAATGAAAATTCAGTCTGCTCAACTTGCGCTCTTTCGTAAAAGGTACGCAGTCCACGGTAGGCTTTTTCGTACGGAGTGGGCAGTCCATGGCGCACGCTTAACGTCGAGTAACTCAGCGCTCAAAGGGTTAACAAAGAATCAAATAACGATTAATTATTTGTTGCTTATCTTTATTCGAATAACGCTGAACATTGACAGAAGGTACAGACGAAGGTTAAAATGAATTCGGTTTTGTTGAGAATGGATTTGTTTGGATATGTTCAGATGAACGAAAGCGGCTACAAGGTAGTGCCTGCAAGAAAGAAAACACCCTGAAGAAGAGGAGTCGCGTGCCGGGTCTGTAGCGCTCGGTAAGAAAAGAAAGGGCCCCCCGAGCATCATCAAGAAGGGGAAGGGGTCGACATGGGCCCGGCACACCAAATCGTACTCCACTGAGCGATGCAAGTAGTTAGGGCCGGGGCCCTGCTAGTGAGCATGTGGCTCACTAGAGAATGAAGAAACAAAACGTCCGGACCATATCGTTGATCGTCTTCACGTTCACCTACCTCCTCGTCGGCGCTGCAATCTTCGACGTCCTCGAGTCCGAGACGGAGAAACGACGCAAGGAAGCATTAGACGGTATGATATCCATCAACCTATCTCATTAGCCATTAACGATTCTTATTAATAAAATCAAACGTTAGGAGAATCCGGGAGCTCGGTAAAATTTCAAACGAGCAGAAAGAAGTAACAACAGCTTCTCGGATCTCGCGGACACTCCTGCGTTGTTAAACCCTTTGCTTTAACATCTTCTTTACGAGAAGAATTTTCTCAAGGTCATATTTTGACAATGTGTCAAAGTCATTGTTACCGCTTTAAATGGAAATATATGTTTCTTTCAATATTCTAAATTCAATATTTTTTAACTTTGCTTTTTTTCCTTATGACTTAATTTTATTATTAAAACTAATACGTGATTAAAATTATCAGTTTTTACTGAATTAATTATTAAAAACTAAATTTTAATTTCCAAACTATTGAATTTAATACTTGTTCAATGTTTACTTTTAAAGATAATCTAAATTTTTAAGTATTATTTTTTACAATTTTTTTATATAAAATAGATACAAATATAAATGATCGAACAGAAGTCGGATTTCATTGATTAGTGTGTGCCTATGTCGTTATGTCAACAGCCATTGAAAAGATGATTATACGCAAATACAATATAAGCGAGGACGACTTCAAGATCATGGAAACAGTGGTGCTGAAGACGGAACCTCATAAAGCCGGTCAACAGTGGAAGTTCGCCGGAGCGTTTTACTACGCAACCACGGTGCTCACTACTATCGGCAAGTATCCAGTAATGGAACAAATATTTTTAATGATTTCATCATTGTTCAAATCTGTCACACTGTCACCTCCGTGCAGTAATTGGACAATCCGCCCCAAAACGTGTAGTGCTCGTTCGACTATTGGAACGCAGTATTATTTACTCAATCATGAAAATAATAGTGTGGAATCAGGACCACCCAGACCAAATAAACGTTAGGAGATTAGGAGAGGAGTGAAGGGCTCCGTGGGTCAATGCGATAGTCAATCGGCTACAACAAGAAAATCCCTGGTTCGATTTTCCCAATCCGGTACCTCGTTTTTTCCTGAGATCCTACAATAGTTCCATCCATCAGGGCCGTAGAAATTGAATATTTGGCTTAACTTCCAACAACCCACTGTAGCCGCGCGCTGATTTGTCCGCGCTTCTTCATTGATTATTCGAAAACGAAGAATAACTTCAGGAATCGTCTCTTTCAAGGAACTAATATCCATATTGTATTTGGTTTAGGGGATCCTGATCGCACATAAAAATTTTCTACCCCTTCTTCGACATCGTTCATTGACAGAACGGTTGACTTAAAACGCATGGTTACTTTGAGATATTCGCTTCTCACGAAGAGTACTATATGATGTAATAGAAAAAATCTGATCCTAAAATTCAACGTCAAGATCAATTTTGCGATTAGATTTTTAACAGATCTTCACTGATTTAGAGGAGCAAAATCATGTTGTAATGGTCACCATATATTATTTAAAAAAAACCATGTACCAGGTATGTACATATGAAACCGGAATAGTTGTAAAGAAAATACACGTTTATTGTATGAAAATGATAAAAAATATTCTATTCGAAATATTGGCCATCGGTGGCTAATAATATTTCAATCGACCTATGACCTTTGAACAATATCCAAGTACACGGTCACTCAGTATCAATTCTCCATTTTGCAATTGTTTCACGATCCTGATAGCGAATTACAAAAATCTGAATTTTTTATAAGCAGGAGTGCTTATTTGGGTTTGCATTGAATTGTAATGGAACATACTTTTAGACAGCATGCGTTGCTATTTTCTCGAACTGTGACGTCGTTTTCGTCATCTCTTCTTTATAGAGTACAGCAGATCAATATTAATAAAAAATTACCACCAGAAATGTCCACTTTACATTCTGAAGTCAACGAGAATATAGAATTTTGATATGATTGCATAGTTAAGCAGAAATGCTTATTTGGGTCTGTATTGAATTGTACTGGGACATACTTTTAGACAGCATGCGTTGCTATTTTCTGGAACTATGACGTCGTTTTCATCATCTCTTCTTCATAGAGTACAGCAGATCAATATTAATAAAAAATTACCACCAGAAGTGTACACTTTACATATTGAAGTCAACGAGAATATAGAATGTTGATATGATAACAATATGAAACAAGAAAATTATATGAATGACAGCTAACGCCACGTCTGGGCAAATTCTGGTTTCATATATACAGACCTTATATACTCCCCGTAAAATATTTTATTAGTTGTCCAACGCTGTACATGTACCATGTTGTTCTAATTGATAAATTATCGATCAGTAACTTATATTGGGCATACGATCGAACTTTCAGGTTACGGACATTCAACGCCGAACACCATAAGCGGTAAACTGTTCACGATGTTCTACGGGATTGTTGGAATCCCGCTAGGACTCGTAATGTTCCAGAGCATAGGAGAGCGTTTGAATAAATTCTCGTCTGTCGTAATACGGAACGTAAAGAAGCTTCTTAACTATAAGGATGTCCAGGTAATGCTAGGAATTCTATTACCCCTTGTATACTACGCTTGAAATAACAATTATAATATTGACTCTAATAAAATCCGGAACTTGAATGGTCCAGGATGTTTGACGAGGCTAATTGACTTTGCATTTTGCGATTCGTCTGTAAATCCACCTCTCCGATTTAGTCATCAAAGTCGGTAGAATCTGAGATCTCAATTTTTGGAAGTAAACGCGAGAGGAAGTAAATTAATGGAGCGTAATTTCTCGTTTCGGTTGATCGTCAAACCAGGAATATGAAAAAGTGATTGTTTTCAAATATATTTGCGAAGTTTTTTAAACGGACTAGAAATTTTTTTATTTTAAATAATGATTATTGACATCTTGTACTATTAAAAGAAAAGTTATTTTATCATTAGCTGTGGACAAGAACTTTAAAACTGTATCTTGTATAGAAAGATTTTTGAGAAATCAATAAGGAACAATTTCAACAAGGAAAGATTATTTAGTCATATTTCTTAGTCGAACAGCAAAAATATATAACGAAACGAGGTATTTTTCATAGTTCGTTTCTCAAAAATTAGTGTTTTTATAGACTCGATTTAACGGAACTTTAAATTCAAATAGATTTATAGTTCACTGACTTGTTTTAAAATATTATTAATCTCGATGCAAATCAAGTGACATTTTATTTAAATGGGTTAGTCAACTTACAAAAAATTTCAAGTTAGAAAACGAACTTTTCACTGCCTAGACCGTTCAAGTAATATTAACGTATAGTAAAAATTAATTTCCTGTTAACGTGACAACAATTGAAATGTTCCATTGAATAAATCAGAAAATAATTTGACAATAAGATTGCTATATTATTTTCCATATTGTTTCGTATACGCTTTAACGAAGCCTCGAGAATCGTTGGCGTAACTGAAAAATTGGACTGCAGAGGTTTATGTATATTGGAACTGTAAAAATTTAGTCTATGAAGAAGAACAACGATACAGGTTTTTATTTCTATTTTATTATTAGAATAAACAAGTATTAAACTATGCATGTCTAACATTACATAACAACACTTTAGAAAATCTACATAAGAATTTAATCAGTAGATCACAATTACGTTTAAGGAATCATGGACATAATTTTCAACAATTTTAAAGTTAATAAAATTCCTAAATAGTAATCATTCTCTTGTATCTTTTACTCTCGTTATTCAATTTATCAAAAATATAAAAACATATAGTATAAAAAGTATATATATTATAATAATATAAAAAAATATAGGACGGTCTACAATAACATCCGTTGATTTGAGACTTAATCAGTTAGCTGTGTTTGGCGAGTATACTCGTCATGGAGAATTGACAGTATTTTGTGTCATGACGAGTATACTAGTCGCGTGAAAAATGTAGTTACCATTAGCTATTTAAATTGTAATTTTAGCGAAAACTAAAATGTATTCGTAAATTTCAATATGTCTAGAATATTTGGAAGTCGAGACGAAATAAAACGAACAAATAAAAAGTATAAATAATTTGAGATGGATTCATGCATCTCTGTATGCTCTGACTAGAAAAGAGGTCGCCACAGTTAACTGGTTAAATGAAAAACTGTTAATCCATATTTTCGTCTTATTTCTTGATATAGAATCAGTCTTTATCTATCAAAAATAATCATTTGAAACGGTTACCGAAGTCTTTTCCCTGATCTGAAACAATTACATAAACATCTGCAGTGTAGTAATGATAAGGTGAATATCCGTAAAAACTGTGTAATTTTCAGGCCTCAGAAATAAATCTTATCTGCGTGGTGACGACCTTGTCTTGCTTAACAATTGCGGGAGGTGCCGCGGCGTTCTCTAGGTACGAAGGGTGGTCATACTTCGATTCCATCTATTATTGTTTCATCACTCTTACAACCATCGGCTTCGGCGATATGGTCGCGCTGCAAAAGGATAACGCACTGGACAACAAATCCGAGTACGTGATGTTCTCCCTGATATTCATTCTTTTCGGCTTGGCTATCGTCGCTGCCTCCCTCAATTTATTGGTCCTGAGATTCGTCACGATGAATACCGAGGACGAAAGGCGGGACGAGGCTGAAGCTCTACAGGTAAGCGCTATCATAAATCCCACTGTTGCTAACATACGCAAATAAATCATCGGAAATCTTTCGACCCGTCCCAGCAATAGTCGAACAACTTGACGATCATTGTCCACGCGGCTTTGCGAACCAACTTTCTCCTTTTTCATGAACCCCTACATCCTTTGAAACGTCTCACTCTGATTTTCAGCAAAAATGAATGCAATAGATTCAATAAATCATCGAGAAATTTCAGCTCATTGTAACAATTGATAAAGAATTCGACGAACATTTTTCATGTAACTTCATTAAATAGTTTTCTTCATTTTCGAGAGTCCTCGCATCTTTTGAAAAATTTCACTTCGATTTTCAAGCGGACGCAATTATTCGAATCTTGCGCACATTTTTATCATAATCTATCTTCAAATAAATATTTCACCGAGTAATTCTCCATGAATGTGTGTTTGGGGCTGAAAATATTCAAATCCTTTGGTTAAATCATAAAGAAGCGTATTATTATAAAGAATATCCGAATATTCATGCCTGCTACTATGCACGAACCACCAATAGCAGTAATAAAAACAGAAAGACTATAACCCAGAACGTAATGGGTTATTACAACGGTTCCCTCATATCGCTACATCGAATCGATAGTAGAAAAAAAATGCCCCTGCTACTCCCTCACGGTTGCAACGCGAAGCCGCTGAGACTATTTCGACAAAACGCAACAAAAAGTTAACGAATTCGAGCGTCCGCTAAGGTGGTCCTTATTTTTCAATTTTCTACGTTCTTTTTTTCAAGCCCTCCAGTTGTGACACTTGGTGAGATAATGATATGCACATTTAGAAGTACACAATTCGATACCGGAAACCCATGCCGTATTTCAGTTAAAAGTCTCAACGTTTTTAAGATTTCATGTAATTTTCGAACATAATCAATACTTTTATTCAAAGTTTCTGAATACAATATTTTGAGATGAACAATAATAACAATAATTATTATATATATAATTCTGAAATTTTAATGATTGCAAAATAAAACATTTGAAAAAGTTTACTTGACACGCTGTGGCACATTTATATATACGTATTTTTTCGATTTTTTTTAAGTTTTCGATTTTTCACAAGCAGGTTTCTCATTTTAAAAATCTGAAACGAATTGCAGTGCGCGTGCTTAGGTTCTTTACATGCCTTCGATTTTTATTAGAATTTTCAAACATCGTTAACCTCTTATGCACGACGCGCCTCTATAGTGGCTTTCGCGGATGTAATCTTATATTACGATGCGCCACTATAGTGGTTTCAGCATACTCAATTGTATTATTAATTATTAAAGTAAATTATTACACTTAAAATATATGTATCATATGTTGAAGAAAAATTATACAATTTCATTAAAAAAATATTAATGTTAAAGTATATGCATCACATATTTAAGAAAAATTATAAAATTTCATTAAAAAACTATTAAAGTTCAAATATATGCATCATATCTTTAAGATAAATTATAAAACTTCACACAAACATTATTAAAGTTAATGTGTATGCATTATACCTTTAAAAAAATTATAATTCAGTTATGAAAAACTTTATTCCAATGTACTGTGTCGTTCAGAGAAATAGTCCAGCGCAATATTCAGCCGTGCCTAAGAGGTTAAGTAAAGAAAACAGGCCAAAAATCATGTTTTCGTTTTTACCCCATAACTACCCTCCCGATTGAGATTTCACCCAGTATGGTTTCTCATGATGTCGACTAGCATGAGAAAACTTCGACTCAAGGGTAATTTTGGCCGGTTATACCCTTTGGCACACGTCATTCTGTCACCGCGAATGTCACAATTTCGAACGAGAAAAGGGGAGGGAGCTAAAACGGGGAAAAAAGTGATAAAAGAAATTTTCGAGTCGCGCGTAGGACCACCCTAGAGGGCGTAACGAATCGGAAGGAAAAAAATACAGCCGAACGGTGGAGAGGCGAAGGAATAAAGCGAATGAAGAAAAAATTGTTATGACGCAGGCTGCGCAAGGAGCGGTGCGCCTGGAGGGCGACGTAATAATGGCGAACGGCTCGATACTGTCGGGCCAAATAGGCATCCACGGTGACACGATATCGCTGGACGACGACACGTCGATCTGCAACTGCCGCTGCAGCGGCTTCCAGAAGAAACGACGGAGACCACGGTTCACGGTCCGTCGCTCGCCCGGTAAGATCTCGCACCTGCTGCCGATGCAGCAGCTGCCGACGTTGAATATGCGCAACGAGCAATGCGCGCCCCCGCCCACGCCGTTGCTGCACCTTCCACCGTTGTATCAACATCGAGCCAGCATCTGACGATCATCGACCGTCAGCTTGATGCCGCTAGAACTGCCGCGACGGGTCTCTGTCTGAGACCATCTTCGAAGAAAATCGAAAAAAGAGAATGCGAACGAACGAAAGCTGGAGCGACTGAACGTGAGTGAGAGAGTGTCAGAGAGAAAAAGAGAGAGAGAGAGAGAGAGAGAGAGAGAGAGTGAGAGAGGATGGTAGCTTGCGAGAAAGAGAGAGAGAGAGAAAGAGAGCTTTTTGTCGGGTTCAACGAATTTAATTGTCATAACCTTCCCTCTCCGGGAGACGAACTGCTCTCCATACCGGAAGTCCCTCGGGACCAGAAGATCGGAGCTGTTTTCCCACTGACGATTTGTCTCTCGTTTCGTTCGCCACGTTGTGTTAACCGCTTGCTTGCGTCTCCTCGGCAGACGAAGCTTGATTTCGCGAGGTATATCGGTGTTGTCTGGAGTATAAATGTTCCAATTGTAGGCTAGCGATTAGGATCGTCGATCGGCTTCGTCGAATGTCCGACGGATCCGACTGTTTGGAGGACTTCCGAAGTCTCGCGTGGCTCCGTTTTTAGCTTTTTAGATTGTAAGCGACCGTTGATAGAGGAGAAATTACATGCCGGATCCCTTGTAACACATTGTCTCGGTACTGTCGTCCTTGTCGTCGTGTCATCGGATAGGTTTTGTATTGTACGGTATCCGAGACATTGTCTCTCCATGGTAGCGGTAGTAGAAATCATTAGACATACGTGAGTAATATAGAGTTTTAGGCTTCCGGCGGCCCAGTGTCATCGCGGTCGACGCTGTCGAAGCTTTCGATGATGCTTGATTGGCAACGTTTTGTTAGCGAGTCGACTTCGTCGGTATTGAACTACGCGCGTGCGCGAGTGTGTGTGTGATAACGTTGGTTATCAAAGTACGCAACTGCTCCCGATTGGGTAGAGCCGGAGACTTTTCGTTTATCGTGTCGTCCGAACGGATTGCCGTTCGATCGAGCAAAACACGTCACCAGTTGACGGTTATCGAATCAAAGCAGGGTACACAGCGACGACGATCATCCGTACGATCCCAACGTGCTGTTCGATGTTTGACGAAGATGACTGTGGCCTTAACGAAACGTTAGGCGTTAAGGCTCGTTTTCCCCACGAGGATACGATCGACAAACCCGGAAACGTAACGACGACCGCACGAACGATCGTGCGTCCACGTTGCTCTTACGAATGATCATTTCGATTCTGTTCGTTCTCTATCTTCGAATCATTCGGGTATCCTCTTTGTCGAAATTACAAAGACGTGTAAATATTGTCTGCATAGTGTTTTAGGGTTCCATCGCATTTAAAGTATTTTTCCGAGGTAACTTCCTACTATCTTTAGACTCTAGGAGCCAGACTTCGCGGAAGCCGTCCAAAGGTTCACGGCAAATGAAACTTTAGGATCGTGAAGGAATATTTTCTGCTCGTCGACGTACGCTGAAGTGTCTCACAGGTGGTTAAATTTCTTTCCCTCCGTTCAGCTATGTTTCTCGTAGGAAACCGACGAGATTCGAAACCGGAACGGAACACTAGCATCTCGTCAAATTCCTTTTTCTCTCCTGTTGTGTCCCAGAGTCTTGATTAGCAGTCGGGAAGAGCGCGAACGAACGTTCGAGAAATTATAATCCTAATGAACTCCAAGTGCTTCCGATTGTTTCGAAACACGATCTTCCAATGTTTTCGAAAACGTGCCGAGAACATTTCACGCGTTACGATACCTTACATTGTCGATCTCTTCCACGTTGACGTATGATTTCATTACACAAAAGAAAAAAGTATAATAGAATCTTGTCACGGGTGCGACGAACTGATCCTCAAAAGCAACTGTTCTGCATGTACAAAAACAAGGTTTGCTAGCGATCATGTGTTCCGTAGTCGAGAAACAAAACAGAGAGCGAGAGAGATTGATTGAACGTGCGTGTGCATGAGAAGAGAAAACGGTAGATGTGCGATTGACCGAGTATGTGTGCATGTGTGCGTGCGTGTGTGTAAGACAGACAGAGACAGAGATAGAGAGTGAGAGAGAGAGAGAGAATGAGAAAAAAAAAATGAAAGAAAGGGAAAGGAAAGAGAAAGAGAGAAAAAAAATGCTAAAGACAAGAGAGATATGTATAAACAAAATATATACACACCGAAGGACATATACATAAAATGAACACGACTTTTTCATTAAGAAGGCATTTTACAATTTGTATATATGAACTATAGATATTACACGTACGAATCTAGGTGTACGAATTAAGGTGTTTCGATCTTACGATGTGTATAAATACCATACATGCGAGACAACATTATATAATTATATTATCATTGCGAGTGCGCGACTACACGAGGGAATCCCCATTCTCGATTTTCCACTTATTACCGTTTAATTAATGATCCACGTCGTTCGAGAGATCGTGGCCGTAAACTACATAGGACATTAGTTACCAGATAGATCTCGCCACGCCCGGACGTTCAGTCAGGAAAAGATAAAAAGTTTAATCATATAAATGAAATAAAAAAAAAATGGAATCTACAAATATATACATATAACAATTAAATATCTTAACAGAGATAAATAAAATCCAGGAAGAGAGAGAGAGGGAGGGGGAGAGAGAGAGAGAGAGAGAGAGAGAGAGAGAGAGAGAGAGGGAGAGACAAGGAGAGATATAGAGAAAGAAAGGGAGGGAGAGAGAGAAAGAGAGAGAGAAAGAGAGAGCGAGAGAAAGTGAAATCCGTAGAGATCACACGAGAATTCAATTATCGGTCCCTGATCTTTTGGTTTACAGTTTACCTACGGAAAGTCAATCCATCGAGACACAAAGCACCATAATTTCCGAATATATTACGAGACGCGTCATACTATAGTCGAACACGAGCGGAACAATTCTCTTGCCTTTAATCGACAAGTAGAACGTATTCGAGTATTTTTAAGACATACACTGAATTGCACATACACGCGTAGCGTAAGTAGTGGAACTTTGTTTTGCTCACTCGGCCTTTCAACTATTTCGACGTGGCCGCTAGAAAAGAACCGACCCTGCAAGACATCTTTCGACTGTTCTGTTCAGTTGTGGTTTTCATGGTTACTCGTTACCGCGTCGCATAACTCTCGCCGTATGTTATTCACAGGCCCTTAAATCGATCGAAACTGTTCAACAGTCCGGTACGGGAGCGTCACTGAAATAAACTTCAACTTCAGGGTTCATCACACACCGAGTTATTGCAACCGAACATAATTTCGCGTTACAAAAAAGCAGCATGTTTCGATTCTCGGCCCCGAGAAGCAGTCTGTATTTCGTTCGCGGTCGCGAAAAATAGCTCGTTAAGCTACGTCTACATTGCAGCAACATCGAACGACTTTTCTGTCACCTTTTCTTGCAGTCTTCGGCAATTATTGAATGTCGACGATGAGTTTACGGCGACAATGCAACAACAACTAAAAGTTGCTCGTTCTTGCTTCGCTATGTGTACAGCTTCGCGCTTTTTCGCGAGGGAAACTGGCACGTACCGATACGTTGCTACGAAAAATAGCACGTTCTGCCTTCAGCGACAAAAATATCACATTTCATACGTTGCCTAGAAATCAATTGCAAACATAAAAAGGATAAAGGTATTTTTAAGCGAAGGAAACGTTTTCGATGGAACAAGTGAAATTCGATCTCGCAGACGTAAATAAACACCGATCTGTTTAACCGGTGACTGAATTAACAAGTCGAATATATTCTATTGTTACGAAATCTTTGCCTTTATTTAGAGTGGTAATAGAATTTCAGTGTGCACTTCGATAGCGTATATTTTTTTATATACTCCTTCGAAACATATCGTTTAAAAACGTTCATTTTGAGTATATTTCCACTTAAATCATATTTCAGGCTAATTGAATTCGCAAGCACACGTTGTTATAAACTTTGGAAGAAATCAAAATTAATTCAGTACTGTAATTTTTTTAACATATATCTGTAAGTGTTTGTGCCCGGTACGGTTATTGTTACTAGTTTTAATATGTTACAAAATAATGTATCGATGTTCGCAAATGCTTTAAATTTGTTTTCATTATTTTCAATTGCTGCCAGCCATTTTTGTTATACATATATAAAATACGCAGTCTAATTATTATTCACTTCTCAAATTCATGTATCCGGAAAGTATGATGTAGTTTGCCAATTTTACATTGTGGCACACATTTCTGATAAAGTTTCTAACTATCGGTCATTAAGGGAACCGTGATTCTTTTGGTAATTTATAATTAATCTAACGTTATCGTATTTGTAATTGTGAACGTACTCTGTCTCTGAGAGAGATCTGAAACGCAAGAGCAGCGATATTGCTGTTGCAAAAGGTCTTAATTCGCACAGTGAGAGCAGCAAAGCGAAGCAATTAACAGCTAATCTGCGAAATGATACTCTCGAGTTTCTACTATGGGATGAAATTCAAAACAAATGAAGTCGCAATGTGATAAAAAACGCGTTTGGTAAATTTAAAGCTTCACTGTTTCCAGAATTTAATACAGAACCAATTCAAGTCGCGTGCAGTGTAATCGTGTTAGAAAAATTGTGTCCGTGTAATTCCAAATACAGATAAAGGCGAAATGTATACCATCGCGTTTGGAACGGGAACATTGTAATTAGACTGCAATATATACATATTTAATGTGAAAAAGTTTTGAATTGATTGTAAACCACAGGAGTTGAAGAAAAATGTGCTTCTTCTTCTTCTACGTTTAATGCATTGATAGTAACGTAACAATATTTTGAAATTGTATTTACACCTTCGTTGCTTTGTACTTTATTTACACATTTTTGTTATAAATTCATAAAATTCGTAGGCCAATTTCATAATTTTTGCAAGACAGTAATATACCTATGTTACTTATATGTTTTACAATTTTCGACTGTTCAATAAGATTATTCATACATTGACGAACAAAATTATGGAGATAGCTCTCACAATGTTGCATTAAATTCCCTATATCGTCGAGACGAGCGAAAGTTGTTTATCAATTTGAAACTTTTACGAACAGTTTACTGCAGAAATGAGGGAACGAAAAATCATCAAACTCATACTTGTGCAAAAGATACTTATAGTAACAAATACTGCGGATCATCATATGAAATAAAAATTGTCTACTTAAATTATCCACATCAAGAGCTAAACAGAAATTTCATTCTTCCCTTAACGACTTTAATTATCTAACGTTAATAATTTTCGATTCCTTTGATCTCTCCAGTTTTTCATCGAATTTACTCGTATTTGCCGCGAACGCGTAAAGTCTGCAGTCTAATAATAATTATGCAGGCTAATCGATCCAGACAAAATTTCTTCAAAAACAAGCATGCGAGATTCGTACTGGATCTGTTCAACAGAAAGAAGGATATACTCGTTCCGAGTATAGTTTCATTAAACGTTAAGCAAGTCGTCACCTAAATTAGCGATTCTCGGTTTAAGGGTTAATGATGACAATTAACTGCAACCAGAGTTGAGGAGAACGTGACCACGTGAACGGAAGCATTAGCAATTGATCGAACCGGCCATATTCGTTTTAAAAATACGGAATGAAAAGAGATAAATTTGATTGAATATACGCACTTATTGCCATCACCGTCGTTATTACGTCTTATCATTATTTATCTTTTCATGGGAACTCGCTATAACGCAATGAACGAATTACATTTGTTATATACTAGGGTAGGAAATAACAACGATCACGTCGATTGGTATGAACTATCACGATATTAAAAGACTAAAAACGGTACGCGAGCATCGCGAAAACATGAATTCGAGTTCGAAGAATTCGTGGGTGAATCAGAGCTTCGCGTTCTTTCGATCATCGTTATTTACAGATTTCATTTTCATGCTCCTCCACTACCGATCATCATTTCGAATTATTTATACAGAGCGATCGGTGCATTAGCGGTGCAACCGAGAAAGGGGTGTAACTCTATTGTACATGAAAAGATAAGTCGAAAAAGTACGACAAAAATGTTTCGAAAGTGGGTTTATTTTTCGATTAACTAGATTTTCGAAAAAAATATAACCACATGCGAAACATTTTTATTGTGCATTCCCGATTTATCTTTCTATGTAGAATCTTCCCCTTTTTGGTTGCAACGCCAGTCACCGATCGTCACGCTGTATATCGATTAGCAGTAACGAACGATAACCCGTTTCGAAATTACGAGTTACTAATTATATATAACGCTAACTTCGTCTAAGATCGATTATCTATCCTCGTCCTCCTACCCGTTGCCACATTTGCTCTTCGATTAAATATTTATTCGGTTGGATTCGAAGGAGAAGAGAAACTTTGAACGATCCGACAGACGGTTTCTTTCGATTCATTCCTGAAAATGGACGTTGTAGCGTGTTAAGATAATACAAGGATTATACAAAAGACGTGTTTAAGATAATACAAGGATTAAGAGTTTTAGATAAAAATACCTTATATTTCCATGCAAGATTCCGTAAAGAATAAGTGAGCTTGTATAACCTTAAACCTTCGAAGTCTAGGCGTTCTAGAAACGATTGTTCCTGATTTGTTCGACGATTTTTAGTATCGTACGCGGTCAACGAAAACGCTTGACAAAGCGGTCGACCGAGAAAGAGAGAGAGAGAGAGAGAGAGAGAGAGAGAGAGAGAGAGAGAGAGAGAGTGAGAGAGTGAGAGAGAGAGAGAGATTGTTTTACGATTAAAATACCAAGAGTTTGTCATTAAACCCGTAAGTGATGTTGCATATCTGTCTATTCTACGCCCGCATTTATAAACGACGTAAGACGAATCCGCAGAGAGGATTAGAATCGGAATTCTCCGTGGAGAACTTCCGCCGAGAACCACGATCGAAGTAAAAGAGACGTCGATGTTGTCCGAGTATGCGATTCCGTAGTAACAATGGTATGAATGGAAATCGTGTATTTGCATAGCGAGTAATGTGATCGGAGAAGAGAATCGCTTTACCATTAAGGCTGGCCGTGCATCACGGTTTTCCACCAGGCGACCAATAAATTTTTATTGATGCAGCCACGCGTTTCTGCATCGAAACCAGGAGGATAGGGGAAACGATAGAAAAACGGTGTCGCCTGGCGTTTTACCGCGGTCTACTGCTGGTTTAATAGACAGATATCGATGAGAAACAGGCAAGTATAAAGAAGAACTTGTTTATACTAATTTATCGATTGCGAGCGGTGTATATCGGATCCCGTGCACTGACGTGAATAAAATGAAAAATAACGGAGGTATCCCGATACGTTCCAACTAAAATGCAAGCTCAAAAACAAAAAGAAAAAAAAAGAAGAAGAAGAAGAAGAATGTAACGAATTATATTAAAGTGCCATCGTTTTCTTATGCATGTTCGAATCCTTGTATTACTTTTAGTGAACGGTGTTCAACTATACAAATGGAAAAAAAAAGTAAAAAAAGAAAAACTATCCCCTTCGTTTCGGCACAGGAATGGTCTAGCACAGATACAATCCGCGCAGAACTTCATCAGTAAGGTTAAATACATTAAGTACAAACGTAGATAAGTAGGGATCCATTTACGCGGAACTTAACGAATAAGAACTAATCGTTGCAAGTTTCGAACGACGTCTTTGGCACCGAAGTTGTCAGTTCGGTTTTTTGGTTACCGACGAAACAGTACGTGTACCGTCGAGCTCTGATATATTTAACGAATTAAGATTCGGTTGTGACGTCTGTACGAAATGCCACCCTTCAGTCCTTCGTTGTCTCGGTTTTCCTGCTTGGAAAATGTCTACATTCGGTGGACATCCGATGGCGAAGCGTCAACATCTTGGCTAGAGTAATAGATCTCATTGCCTCTTCGAAAAGAATTCAATTCTGTTCGAAAGAATGACCCGCGTTGCCCCTGACTTTGTTCTCGAATACTCTTTTCCCAACCATCGTTCTATACATTGTACCATTCGATTCTACAGTTCCCTAATTCGTACGATAACGAGAATCGATCCTAAACCTTGTATCATACATGCAGTCCATTTGCCCGTGTGCTTTCGGCGAGATTCCTCCGAAGCGAATAAAAGTGTCTTGAGATCAGCAAGTCGTAGATTGGGTCTGTGCAACCGATCGCTCATCAAGTTCCCACGCTAGAATCACCGTTTCAATTCGCGCACGAACGTGAGAAGGGAATACGAGTTCGTCTGACTTACTAGTAGAAGCGAAGAAAGGGTACGTACCCCCCCCCCCCCCACTTATATATTTCTTTCTGAAATCTCATTCTTAACTTAAATCGATTTAAATGTTTGCTTAAAATATAGGTGAACCGATATGATCACATTTGCAATTACAATTGCAAGGAAGTAACAACAGAGTAATTTCACTGAATTTAACACTAGAACTACCAGACCAGTCATTTTGACTGATCCCCAGTTTTTTCTTTCGCAATTATTGAAGTTATAAAAATGTTTTCATCAGAAATTTTCGGATGTACTTCTTTGACACCTTAACTGCCCAACCAACGACCTTAAAAATCCTACAAAATCAAACTAATTTATTCAAGGAAATAACAATTGAAAACTTAAAAGTGTACGACATAAAGTTATCCTTCAACCTTCTTCTATTCTCCAGATCTCAACTAAATTTAGTGCAACGAATATATTAATATACAAATTTATTTTTAAACATGGACAAACAATTCTGTCACCATATATGGGTGACATGGCAGTCAAAGTGATAATGAATTGTACGAAGTTTTGATAGATGCAGTCTCGTTATTATTACAAAGAAATGTATATCGTTGGATTTATTGTTCGACAGTTCTAGTGTCAATATGTGTTATGAAAATTAGTTATATGTGGAACTCTTGCAAAGATGAGAGTAATGTGCCCCTTCTAGTGGAAATCGTACAAAATCATTGTTACCGGTAACATTGTTTGATAACGTTTTAACATCCACGAGAACTAAATAAAACTCTTCTTTCTCGCATGATATGCGCTCATTGTGTGCCCATCGTTTCGCATACGATGCGTTCGATAAACTAACATGAATTTCTCCGTGTTAGTTTATTCGATAACGTGCTTCACAAAATATGTATTATTTTTAATGTAAGTTAATGCTATTATGCAAGACAGTTACGTATTTTTTGTTATATAGAAAATTGCGAGAGGGCCACATTACCAGCAAGTACATTATCGCCCCTTTCTTTAGCAATTCTCTAGTCGAGATCGTATTCCCCTCTGGTACGAATCGAAGCATGATAGTGGGGATAGTGGCAAGAGTGTTGACAGCCCGTGAGCAGTCAATCGCCCAAACCTGTTGCAGAGGGTTTTCATTGACAGAATGACAAATTTCATCGATAGACCATACCGTTCTAACGGATATTCTGTAATCGATGAAGTCTTTTTGTCGGCTGATTTCAGGAACGCTTCGAAAAATTGTTAACAGCTATATCGTTCGTATTTCTTTTCGATGCATTCGTGTCTCGTTTCTGTTCGTTCCGTGAACGTAAACGACGCTTCTTGAATCGTTGCACGATCAATTTCAATTCGTTGATGTTCGAGATAAGTGCAGTACAAATGGTCATGAAAGAAAACTCATCGTGAAGGTTTACACCCATCACCGGAAATCTTTTTACAACTTATGAGTAATCATTGTATCGATAAACTAGCAATGCGACTACAATTTGCATTCCACATCCGAGTCGATAACATTGAAATGATCATTTTTAACCAAGACTACCGTTTCTAGGAACGGTATGATACAAGTAACAGAGAACTGATAAAATTTTACTAACGTTAATGAAACTTTGCATATATAAATATAAAGTGTACCTATATGTATATATATGTATATGTATATATACTGTATACATATATATACATATATAGATAAATATCCAGTTCTTTGCTCGACGGAAAATTACTGTGACAAACATTTTACAAATACGGTTTTAAAATAGCAGTTCAAATTATTCATTAGGCGTGTGGTCGTACGCGGAAGGAGATGTTGCCGTTTGTAGTCAGACGTGTGTGGTTCGTTCAGACAGTGATGATAGAATTGCGTTTTTCTGCCCATCCTTCTTCCATCAATGTTTCGTCATTTTAGCTTAATAAACGAAGAAAAAAAAAAGTAAACTAAATGAGATCTTATCGATATGGCGTGAGATGTATGAGATAATGCATGAAATTGTCAACGATCTTCGACCAACGCTAATGTAATTAATCTCGATATTCTTGGATAAGCGTGACGATGTTAAGATAAACAATCAAGTCATTCTGGTATTTACTATAGAGAAATGAGAGAAATAATTCTTGCTGGGTACCCGACACGATATTGAGATTTTCAATGATAGTTATAAATCAAAATTTTTATGCGATAATAATTCATCCATTAGTGCGACGTAGTTTGATTAATAGTTACCGAGTTTTTCGACATATATTTCGAATTTCATTTTTCAAGAGAAAAGAAATAGATTGAAGAATTTTAATAGCAATATTGATCGATCGGAGAAATAAACGAATTGGTACAGGTATTCCAAAAGAGTTCAAGAAATTTTGCAAGAATTTTCGCTCCGTGCGTTTTCTCCGTTAGACGATTGAGTCGAATCAATTCGCATTTCGAATGCACGATTTGCTTGGAAATTTGATAAACGAATTAATTGGTCGTCAAAATTCGAAGGAACTCGGAATTCAAAGAGTGTGTCACTATCGTATTCGAATCTATTGATTAACCTCTTGTTTGAAATTTATAAAAATTAACTTTTACGTATGAAATTGTAGCATTGAAATACGTCAACGACAAAACAAAAACGTGTTTGGATTAATAGTTAAGTATTATAATGGCACGCTCTTCAAATGCTGATTTGTAACGGAATAACAAAAGAAAAGGAAAACAAAGAAACGTCAGAAAAAATGTGAAATAGAATGCATGTACGTATACACACATATACATACACGAATATATTTAGCGGCGTGACCGCGAAATTTCAAATTTCCCGCATTTTTAACTTTGTATTAGTAGATTACGAACACGATGATTACCATTAATGTTATCTTACACGAATGTAAACAATAATATTTGTAATAGCTGTATATTTACAATTACGACAAAACTCGATGAAAAGATAAGAGATTAAACGAAGAAACAATTTAGACACACATTCACGCAATTTTGCTATTATTGTTATAGCATACAGTGTAAGTAAATAGTTATGAATTTAACAAATTAATTAACTATATATGAGCATCGAAGTAAATACAGTCTTGTCGCAGTTTTACCGACAAACGCAGCCTTTAAACTGCGATAGATCATGGAATACGTCGAAACTGAAAACACTGCAAAAAATCGAATGGAAAATACAAACTGAGCCTGGTGAACTAGGTTCGCCGAACCGTTTTAACAATTAATCTACTAAACTAATTTCGATCGTTCTATTTAACAGTTTCATACGATTAGAAGCCGTTTTTACTATACGTTCGTTATCGTAATCGATTCTTACTTTACAAATTAAACGGTTCATTCCGAAAGCTTAATCGTTCTCCAACATTATTATCCGTATAACTTCGAATACCACAGAAACTTTGTTTGTAGTACCGATATTCTGTAAAGAAAACCGAACTGTTTACAACAGAGAAGTCAATTAGAGCAGGCCTGAGCAATAGATTGCTCAGGGGTTACCGACGCTCGAACCGCTACCCCCACCACCACGTCCCGACTCGCACGAGCACGAGAGGGGAACACGGGCTCGCCCGGAAAATGACTGGGGTAACGAACTTACTCTCTGCCGGAAACCACGAATACAGCGTTGCCGCAAAGGTTCCTTTCGAGGCAATACGTAACGTCACGTTTCGATAACAGTCCTTTTTTTTTTTTTGGTTCGCAGAGGGAGTCCGTTACGGATACCTCGTCCTCTGTGGGCCCAAAATCCGAGGTCATGTGGGGCTCCGGACGACTGGCATACCTACTAAACACTCTGCGCCCGTCCCTATGACTCCTGGGGCACGTTGGGAAGCGCACCCGCACATCCAATGTGCCCCGCCTTTCAGATCCTCCCTGGAGAGGCCGGCCTCTCCTATCTACTCTAAATTAATGAGAATACATGCGCGACTGAAAATGGTATGTCCTCCCCTTCCCGATGGGACATGCCCGATTAGGCGGCTGGGCACCCCGCCCAACCACCTGACACCGCCCGTGACTGGGGACGTCATCCGATGACCTCGAGACAGGCAGCACTAATGGCTGCCGCCCCGGAATCATCGGCGACGCCCCCGCTCGTGTCAGGAGTCACCCATTGGAAGTGCGCGAATCCTGCGCGCCCTTGGGCCTCCGCCCCCTCCCCCAGGTGGCCGGGAGTGAGATTTCGCTTTCGTTCCCGTTCCACCGCCTCCTTTTGCGATGTAACACTGCCGCAAAAGAAAGTGAACGTCTGCCAGGGCGTCTCGCTCCGAACAATCTTAGAACAGACTTTCGGGAGCCAGAGGTCCCGGCCCACCCCGCGTCGCAGTTCATACCGCTCAGATGCCCACACCGGACAAACTGCCAGCATGTGCAGGGCCGTGTTCTGCGGCGCGTAAAAACTAAGGGCACCCGACCGGGAATCGATCGTGGGACCTTCCTTGGTCGTAGCCGATCGATTACCGCACTGAACCACGAAGCCCTCCTCCCGATAATTGTCTTTTTTTTGTTTACGCTGTGAGAATCACATTACGGATACCACACCCTTTCCCAGGGGGAAGAGAGGCGTGGTTATGTGGGATTCTCCTACCCACTAAACCCTCAGCGCCGTCCCTGAGCAGCCCATGAGGCTTCTGGGATCCACACGCGTATTTCAATACCAGAAAAGCGCTCGCTTCACATTCCTCCCGTGATCTCGATAACTGCCCTACCAACGTACCAAGTAAAAGGATTTAACCAGTGACGTCACAACGTGAATTAGTCTCTACTATTGCTTCCTGACGTTACTCGGGTTCCGATTATTGCGCTTCTACTGTTATTGTTTTGTCGATTGCCTCGATTTGGTAACGCTGCACAGATGTCTCGCCACCAATCAGGAGAGTTTCCCACTATGATACAGCAACACTCTACCGATTTATCCTGCGCTGTACATATGGACGACTAACTGTGACCAATATCGCCAGACAGGGGAAATTCAGGGGAATACAATTATCCTGTCCCCTCCTCTTTCTCTACCGTTACTGAATTAATCACGACGCAAACGTAAATGAAAATTGAGTATGCACATCACGTTACGTTACTAATACGTGATGGAAGCGTGGGGGATACTCGCCGCCCAGAAATTGTGGAACGGGGAAGTAGAAGGGGTAAGGTAGAGGTAGAAAGAAGATTTAATCTGGCGACACTGGCTGCGTTTAGCTTGGGGAATAAGAGATCTTACCTCAGTTTTCCATTTCGCGAAGTAGAGAGTGGGGATGGGGACAAAATTGGCTCGTAAGTCGATAGTTCGTCACTGCTGAATAGATTTGAGCAACAAGTAATCTAATTAAGGGCGAATTCTCGTGTGGAGCAGAAAAATCAATTCATATTTTAACGTCTTTTTTAAGAAAACGAATGTCTAGAGAAGTTTATTATTTTGTCAGTTGAAAGATACATCCAAGTATTAGAAAAGAATGTTGTAATCATGTTTTTACCACTATTACAAGTTACATAAAATTGTTGTTGCGCTCTTTGCCGGTACGAATCGTTATTGGTATGCAGTGTAGCGTTTGTATGAATCATTATATCCTAAAAGGTAAGAAGTGTTTTAAAGTTACGTGATTTGTGTTACATTATATAAAAAATCTAATAAAAATAAGAAGATCAGGTAGTTTCACGGATTCAATAAGAAAATTTACTTTGTAAAAACAGTAATAGATGAAATATTATAAATGATAAATGAAGTCAATATCTGTGGTACAATTCCCAAAAGAAATTGTACAAGGAACACAATCAGCATTGGATAACATATTCACATGTTCTGCAGCCTAATTTTCAACAATCCTAGTTCCGAGAAAAACACGTTTAAAATTTTGTACAGACACTGCTAGACGGAACTGTCATTCTACAATCACATTTTATCATTTCAATAAGTTTCAATATAAAATTTTGGGAAAACATTTTCACGGCCTTGAAACTTTTAAAAAGACAATTTAAAATATCAATTCTTCAATGCAAACATCTCAAACTATGTTTCTAAAAAACGTTGATCTATGACTTTTGAGAGAATCCCCCTTAATGATTACAACCAACGTAAACGAATGTTCACGATTAATGATTGATTTAGTAATCCAGTAATCATGATTCACGAATGATATAATGGTGCATAATTAATCAAAGAAAATGTAATCATTGTGATCATCTCAGTAATCATTAATAACAAAGTGATTTCTTATTTATTATGATCAACTGAAAAATGTCGTGTTAAGACAATTTTAATAATTCTGATTTCTAAATGCATGTAATGTATATTTTAGTAAAAATCAAATTAATTGTACATTCTGCGATTACAGATTACTAAATGTAATCATGACTGCTGATTTATTCTGCCAACGACTGATCGATTATTCATTATTATTACTGGAATTACTTTTACAAAATAATCGATTACTACACAGCTGTACGCCTAAAGTAAATAGAGCCCGTATTCCCCTCTCGCATTCGTGCAAATTAGAGTGCGGTTGTGAGGGTAGCTGCCCAACCGTCGGTAGCCCACGAGTAATCAGTTGCCCAAGATCGAATTAAATAGTAAAACCATAAAGAAGGGACAGAAAATCAACATATTTGAGAAATATATATGAGAGGAGGATTAACGAACACTTTCTCTGATTAAAGATATCCTACCGAATGAAATATCTTGTTCTCGTAAATATGGTAAAATTACAATTTTGTGTGTGTGTTTTTTTTTAACTATATTGCTTGAAATTGACAGAACGAGTGTATCGATACGAACAGACGCCTGGAAATACTATCACTTGCGATAATCACAATTACTTGTAAGATACGAAACGAGGTACTCCGTGTGTCGGAGGAAAAAAAATGAGAGAAACGGAAATAGAAATCCCATCGGCTTGTACGGGTACAATTTTCTCGACTACCGAAAGAAAAGAGACCACATATCCCTTGTTTTCATGTATTATAAATAGGGCACCATCGTTGCAAGGGCCTTTAGAAGGTCCTGTCCTCCCCTTCCTCGAACAAAAAATGCATTGAACATAAAGAATGAAACGAAAAGTAATGTTAAATCGACAAAAGAAGGAATAAACGATCGAAGAAAGCTGATTCAAAAAAAAGAAAGAAAGAACACATAGACATGGTAACAGCATGTATGTGATCGAAATCGATTCTTAAATCTGCCTGCATACACCGCCACGTGTACCGACGTTTAAGTGGATCGTAATTTGTAAATTACTATGGACTTCCTAATTATATGCTGATATATAATAATACATGTGCTCTGCCACAATAAAGCAGTTTTTTTTATCTAAAACGAAGACCATCATTTTTATCCTGTTGAAATACCGACCAAATGTTAATACGTTCATTAATAAGCAATTACGTGATCTAATCGATTTTTCCAATTTTCGTATAGTTGGAATCCTGCAGGATATTGAACGTGTTAGTATGCACAGGTTGTTCCTTGAATATCCTTTTAGAAAGTACATCTTCCAAAGTCACGGATTTATTATGTTATTTGTTATTTGGCTTCGGTGTTGCTTTCATTTATGAAATAATTAGCAACGTTGCATAGATCATTCAGTTGTATCACAATAAATAAACGGGAATTTGGTATTTTACAATCTTTGATACAGTTTTAATTTGCTGAGCTATTTAGCGAAATCTTAGTATAATAAATACAATTAATTTCCAATTTTTAAATTTCTTATTTTCTAATATATAAATTTATATTTGTAATATTTGCAATTATTATATCAGTAATTGGTTTTATTATTTGGTGTATTTGGTAAAAGTTTATATAAAACAAAGACATTTAAAAATATATGACATTTAAGATAAATGTTTATTTCTTCAAAAAATTAGAAATAACAGTGCGACTGATCTGCAAACTTCATTAGACAATTTTTTCCATAAATTATAAATGATGTTCCTACATGCACTTAGGTATTTACAGTTATTCTTACAGAAGCTGATGATTCTGAGGATGTTATACACTTATGACAAAAAAGGGTGAGTACGAAATGAAACGAAGAAACGAAAAAGAAGTTACGGAATTTTAAAAATATTGTTACAATATTGTTTACAAATTAAAATGAATAAAAGAAGCAATACATCTTTACCTAACTCTTCTTCCTTGCGATCAATTAATTGTTAGACACTTTTTATTTTGCATGAAAATCCAATTACAATTTACTAAATTTGCAATTTAGAACAATTGCAAGTATTTGACACCAATAAAGCAGTCGATTGAAAATAAACTTCTGTGACGTGTAAAACTTATAAACAATGTTAAAACTGTGAATTTGAAACTACAAATCGATATAATACTGTCTAAAGGAAGAACCTTTCAAAGGAAGTAACTTTCAAGTCACATGTTAATATATCGACATTTTACCAAATGATTTTAGGTTTTTATAAGGTAATGTATACATCTAAATTATATAATGTCTCTGAGGTAACAAATAACAATACTGATAACGGTTGGCAGCACCGTCAACCTGAAATATCAAAGTAAATGCTTTGCAAGTTGTCTGCAGATAGAAACCAACGGAACCATCTTTATTAGATTCTCAGTCCGATTAAGATCGTCCAGTAGTACTTACCCGACGACGCAAAAATATTATTGACAGTGACGATGAATTTAGTACCGAATCATCGTCGGATAAGGAAAATTCAGAATCACAAAAAATTAATTAGCAATCGGTATCCCCAAAAAATAATAGTTGCCATCGCCCTTGGAAAGGAGATTGTCCTGATGACTCCAAAGAATCCTACTGAAGATCATAATCGTGTACCTTGGATTTGGTCTACCTTATTATTCGAAACAATAATATGATAGATTGAAAATGAAAAAATGTTGGCCCACTATTGGTTTGTTCAATAACAGTGTATTTGGACGTGGCAAAAAGGCCACGACAAGTGGTTCTATATATTAAAATTTTGCCCACTCATATTGCACCGTAATCTAAAAAGAACGAGTGATAAAACCGTAAAAACAGTATTACTTTATCCTGGTGCATTTCCCCAGGTGTACCAATTAATTCTTAAACCATCTCGTGATAATTTATCGAATATTCATAGACAATCGAAATAAATGCTACTCTTGAAAATGTCCTCAATTTTCCGTGCACTTGCACCATCTTGCGAGTAGTTCATAAATCTCAAATACAAGTATTAAAAGAGTGGAATTCTACATAAAGTTACATAAATAATCCAATCATAATTTTAAATTCGCTAATTATTTTTACCATTTTAGTGACGTTATATTCGTCATTAACTAAAGTATCATCATATATTTATGTCGAGTATGTTCGACATAAACATCAAAGAGGTTGATATCAATATTTACATGTAATTCGTTTCGATGTTGCGCCGCTTAATGAACATAACATTATTCATAGACTCTGAAATGTAATAATATTCTTCGCATAGTACTGACTCATAATCTCATAATCTCATTGATAAATTTGAAGATAATTCTCTGTAATTAAAATACAATTTTTTTCTTACCAAAATTATAATAACGTTCGCCAAGACATTAATTGAAGAAAATGTATTTTAGTTCTTAGTCGATTTTTGGCGGCGTCTGTCAAATCTGTTGATTGTAATTCAATCGGTAATACCAAATCATCATGTAAATTGCACATTACAAATGATAAAACTTTATTATCAAAATGAGTGTTCGTTAGTTGCAAACGTTGTACACGAAAAATCATGTTTAGCGACGAGGCGCATTTTTTAATGAATGGCTATGTTAACAAACAAAATTGCCGTACATGGGACGACGCCAAACCACACGAGATTCACCAGGTAGCATCCACCTAAAGTTACTGTTTGCTGCGAATTTTGGGCCAGCGGCGTGAATGGTCCGTACTTCTTCCAAAACGACGTTGGCGAGGCTGTCACCGTTAACGGCACGCGCTACAGATCGATGACAAGAAATTTCTTTTGGCTCGAAAAGAACGATATGGATTTGGACGACATGTGGTGAGCAGGAAGACGGCGCTACGAGCCTCACTGCGAACGACACGGTGCACATTCTGCATGAACGATTTCAAGGTATGCTTATCTCTCGCGGAGGTCACGTGAATTGGTTACCAAGATCGTGCGATTTCACCCCGCTAGACTTTTTCTTGTAGGGTTTTCTGATGTGGCAGGTCTATGCCAATAAACCGCAATCGACCGATGCCCTCAAGCCATCGCTCAAATTCAGCCATATCTATGCGGCAGAGTCATTGAAAATTGGACCTCTCGGATCCATGCCACCGTGCGAAGCTGCGATGGACATTTCAACGATGACTTTCAAATAAAATAAAAATTTCCGCCCTTATTGGAAAATCCTTTATAGTTTAGCGTCATATAAGTCGCTATTACAAAATATTTAATAAAATAATAAACTATTAATATAACTCTATTTACATGTTAACTCCTTGACGTAAAAATAAATTGGTATTTGACACGTCCCAAGAATACTATTCAACTGGCTCGACTGAACAGTTACAGTGGCTCACGAAAGTATTCGGACACTCTTTAAATCTAAATAACTTTTTCAAAATTAACCAAATAACTTGACTTTTCTGGAGCAACTAGAAGCATTGATTTACTAAATGAAATGCAAAAATAATTTTGAAATAATTCTAATTGGTAGAAATTACGTGGGAAAGTACAAAAGACATTCTTTAAAACATTTTTATTTCAACTAGTAATGAAAATTTAAAATATGCGCTTTTCAGAACTGTGTTGGTTATACACATGCTGAAAGTTTCAATAAAATCGATTGATGCGGGAAAAAATGACACGCGTAGAAAGTTGTGAAAAATTGCGATTTTCACCATTTTCGATGTCATGTAGCTCGCGTGTATGTCGATCAATTTCAATTAATTTTTCTGCATGTGTATAACTATCATAGATCTACCAGTTGCGTCATTAAAATTTTTAGTACGTGGCTCAAATAAAAAATATTTAAAAAGTCCCGTTTTTATTGGTTATGTAATTCACACCAATTCCAATATTTACAAAATTCATTTCGCATATCATTTATTAAACCAATGCAACCAATTGCTCAAGAAAAGTCAAAACGTTTGGTCCAATCTTAAAAAAGTTATTTCGGTTGGAAGAGTGTCCGAATACTTTTGTGAGCCACTGTATATGCAAGCTCAGAAACAGAACAGTTTATTTCGGAATTTACATTGCTGTATAATATTTAATCAGATTAATATACAGGGTGTCCCGTAATTGATGGTATAACCGAGCAGGAGGTGATTCTATATGAAAAACTGAGTCGAAAATATAGTATACAATTTTTTTATACAAGGCTTTGTTTTTCGACAAAAATGAGTTTAAAAATTTGTCTAGTGCGCGTGCACTCGGATTACACTGTCTAACAAAATCAAACTTTTTTCGAGTTTTGCAATACCTGTTGGGTGATTCTTATATACTCTGTCATCCTAAAATCAAATCCGCAAGTAGAATTGCTCCATCACGCAACATTTTCAAAAAATTTTGATTTTTGTAAAAATGCATGATTTTGATAAAAAATGACGTGGTACGCAAAAACTAAACACG
>CM052099.1:2635364-2668408 GCA_028453745.1 Agapostemon virescens
CACGTACTTGGGCATTTTTTTAAACTTTGACAGCCATTTAACACTATTTAGAAGCATCAAATATTATAAATATCGATACTGATATGTTCAGGAACCCATCCTCTATCTTTGAAGCCAATATTGTCCTATTTGACGTTTTTAGTTTCCGCGTAATGCTCGGTTTTTGCTCAAAATCGCACGTCTTTACAAAACCTCGTGATTTTCGAAAACTGGACGTCACACAGCAATTCGGTTTTCGGATTCGTGTTTGGGAAGTCACGCTCTACAAGGTTCGGATAGTGGGTATTAAAAGTCAAAAATCGTGTTGAACAGTGTTATCGGTGTTCCCTTATTTTTGAATCGTCTCCCAACGATATCTTTCCCACTGTCTAAATCGCTATTATAAACGTTTGATAACACATCGGTATATATTTCTTCATTGGAGAGCATTTTGAAGGATATTTTATAACTTGTCATAGATCTAAGTGTTCGTTCGTATTGCATTGTGACGCGGATAATGATTCGGCGTCGCCGAAGGTCGTAAATCTTCGACTACAATTTCTTGACAACGCGAGTTCGAAACGATTCCCTGCTAACAAACGTAAATTCTATATTTTAAATGCAAACACAACAACTTCGCAACGATTACAAGTGAGGTATATGATTTTAACCCTTTGACTGCAGCGCATTTTTGGAGGAATCCATCAATATATACGACGCGATCGTCACATGCCAGTCGCTGCAACTGGTTGTCCACTGACTAGTGACTAAAAAGATACCCGAAGATTTAAGAACTGCAAATAAATCTCTTGGTAAATAAGTTCTTTTGGTAAATATCATTTTGTAAGTTAGTAATAAAAATTAGAAATTAGAAATTTTCAAGGTACTCATTGACCAGTTGAGATGTGATTTTCGTGAATCGAGAACGCGTCCATCCACATCTTCTACGGACAATAGATTAGATAATAAACTACATATTCCCGATGTGGGACAAAGAAAACTGGATTGCATTGTTTGTTCTGATAGGAAAACACCTGGTGGCAGGCGTCAAACGACTTATTATTGTCAAATGTGCACAAATCAGCCTGCAATGCATATTGGGGAGTGTTTTAAGGTTTATCACACTGTACAAAATTATAAAAAATAAACTATTGATTTTTTTGCAAATATACATTTCTCGATGTCAACCAACTCATATAAGTCAAATATCATTATAATACGTTACTTGGTTCGAAAACTATACTAAATAATATGAGGGTCTGTAAATGCACATCTCTGCCACAAAGTAGCGCTGAGTAGCTGACAGCCAACGTCCAGAATGGTTCGGAGTGCAAAGGATTAATTCAGAAATGAATCTGAACGATTATGTTCTTGAGAAGAAATCTACTTACAGTGTTACTAATGCTTGTAATTGATTGCATGCGCATTCATGGTACACTTGGAGTGTAACCAGTGCTGTAAATTGACTACGAGTTATAACTTAGGTTCGCCTTAGGTGCTGGTTCAAATTCGACTACTCTCTGTTATGTTTCACACTTGTAGAAAACATGTCAATGGAATGGAAGCATTGGTGTAGCTTATTTTGATTAAGATTACATTGAAGATGCAGTGAAAATAGATTGCAAAGTTTCGTACCCTTATTGGTTTACCCTCGTGAGTCATGTGATGGGAACATGCTTGCATCATTTTCAAGGCCATCCAAGCTATTTGCTGCGCGTGTATGGAGGTATCGCGATGAAGACCACAAGCAACGCAATAAGCATCTCCGATCGTCTCCACCTATGATAATCACCGAATGTAAAATTCGTAGGTAACATACATTTCATTGTAAATTGTTCGCGCTGAAGAGTTCGTTAATTAACGTAGATTTTCATTCGATCTTTCGTTCGTAATGAAACCGACTTTCAGCGGGGATTGCTTTACAAACATTTACATTTAAAAACCTCGCACCTTATACACGTCCAACTGACCGCAAAACGAGTCGAACTGCTCGTAAAGATTTTGAAGCATGTTGATGACGTTCATTGGCGTCGCGGTCGAACAAATCTCTGTAAAGCCGACAATATCACTGAAAAGCATGGTCACGTTCGGGTATGTTTCTGCCTCTATGGTTTCTCCTGAAAAAGTTAATTGTTATTGAATACATTCTAATAAAAAATAAAATTTTAAAAATGTTAGTTTATCTTGACATACCTAACCATAAGCGTTTCGCTATGTCTGGAGGGAATATAAGGTGGAGTAAACTGACGTTCTTTTCCCTTTCGGCGGACACGAGACAACTTGCCTCTTCTATGGAACTCTTTAATTTGTCCATTCGCCGCCTCAGTCCGTCCTGCAATAGTAAATTTTGTTGTTATGTACAGTTGAAGTAAATATTTGAAAAACTTGACAATTTACGTACAGGTGATAATTTTATATATTGACTAGCACGAGAGTCGAATATGTCACAAACAATGTATTTACTAAACTTTGCAATGAATTTTTACTATTATCGGTTAAGTGAGTGAAATTTTATCAAGATATACGAGATGTGCGAAAATCATTGTTATGATAAACTTTGTTTTCTGCTATTTTTATTTTATTAAACAAGTTGCTTCGACTTTAGGCAATTTTTATGAGTATATATATATTTTATATTTATATATTATTTTATATTTATTTAATATTTATGTAATATTTAATATATATGTAATATATATGTAATATTTAATATATATATACACGCCATTAATAATTACTGCATACAATATCCTTTAACCCCTTGCACTATTTTCACAAGTCTGACTCGTGATGAAAATTTTAGGCCAAACTTGAATATCGCGAGTCAGACTCGTTGTTTAATTTAATGCCAAACGTGAATATCACGAGTCAGACTCGTGATCGACATTTTGGGCCAAACTTGAATATCACGAGTTTGACTTGTGGTCTTAATCTCAGGCCAAGTATGAATATCTCGAATGGGATCGTGTATCTACATGCAGGATTTAGATTTGAAAGGATTTTTCAATTTAATAGTTTGTTAATATTTAATTTTTTATTTATATTTTGTTTTTCATTTTGTAGTGTAGTGATAGTGACATAATCTGAAAATTTATTTCAGTTCAAATATTACTGCCGTGGATTTGATTTCGCTTATTTGTATTCCGCTATTAATTAATCATATTATTATTACTTATGCAGAACTTGTTCTAATCATATGTAATAATTAAAATATTTTTTAAAAGTTTTTGATTTAAATTCATTTGAATTTCACAAGAGCTCCATCGCGTGAAATAATTCTCAAAGCGTTTTACAAATTGTAACAAAATCGAATATTTTCAGCAGATCTTCTCCTATAAGATTATATAAAAACCATTCCTCCCTTTGTTCCACTGTTGAAATTATTACAGTTTAAGTCCATCCACATCATATGATCTTATGCGTACACATTCGCATCCAGCGTCGAAACTCCGCAACGAACAAAGTCGTTTGAAAATTTGTTCACATATACTTGAAGCGTTTATCCTAATTTATCCTAAGTATTTTAGAATTCAATTCATTACGGCTGGTATTGTATGCCATCACCTGTTCATAAAGTATGGATTCATGGTGCAGAAATCATAAACCGTGCCTTACTTCCGATTGGCCAATTAACGGAAGAAGGTTTAAAAAGCAGATACAAAGGTTTAGAAAAATGTACATATAAAAATGCAAGAAAAATTTCCCAGATTAATTACGAATTAAGACTTATTTTATAGATTTCTCTTAACGTCTGATCCATGTATTGGGTTGGTCGGAAAGTAATTCCGTTTTTTCCCGACAGAGGATTTAATTGTATTTTTTTGCACCCAACTTCACACTTAAGCCGCATAGTCATTATATGTTTTAAGAGCTGATATAGCAAGGCTTGTGAGTGAAAAAGTCCAATTGATTCTACGCAGTAGTTTTTGGTTGGTGCCCTTTTAAATATCGAGAGCAATAAGCAGCATTTTCGTCATATTTTACTTTTTTACTATAGAAAAGGTAAAAATGCTGTTCAAGCCAGAAAGAAATTAACCGATGTGTATGGAGAAGATGTGTTGACAGTACGCCAGTGCCAGAACTGGTTTGCAAAATTTCGATCCGGCAATTTTGATGTCGAAGATGCACCCCGTTTTGGAAGGCCGGTTGAAGCTGATAAAGACACGATAAAGGCATTAGTTGATGCAAACCGGCGAATAACAATGCGTGAGATCGGTGAGAGGTTAAATTTATCAAATTCAACCGTTTATGACCACTTGAAAGGCTTGGGTTTAACCTCGAAGCTCGACATATGGGTTCCCCATGTTCTCACGGAGAGAAATTTGTGTCGTCGCGTTGAAGTCTGTGATTCGTTTCTCAAACGTCACGAAAATAATCCATTTTTGAAGCGCATAATGAAAATGGGTTGTATATAACAATGTCACACGCAAGACATCATGGAGCAAAAAAGATGAACCGGCTCAAAACATTTCCAAAGCCAATATCCATCAAAAAAAGGTGATGGTGTCTGTTTGGTGGGATTTTAAAGGAATCGTTTTTTTGAGCTTTTACCGGATAATACAACACTTAATTCGGAAGTCTACTGTCATTAGCTGGGCAAACTAAATGATGCACTTGAACAAAAAAGGCCAGAATTAATCAACAGAAAAGGTGTAGAATTCCACCAAGATAATGCGAGACCTCGTACAAGTTTGGTCACTCGTCAAAAGCATTTACAGCTTGAATGGGATACAATGCCACACCCACCGTATTCTCCAGATCTGACACCTTCGGATTATTATTTGTTCCGGTCACTGCAAAAATTTTTAGACGGTAAAACCGTTCAAATGGGAGGTCAAAAACCACCTCGATAAGTTTTTTGCCAGCAAAGACCAAAAATTTTATGAGCGTGGAACCATACTACTACCAGACAGATGACAAAAGGTATTGGACCAGAATAGCCAATATATAATTTAATAAAATATTTGTTCATTATACGAAAATTGTCTTTCATTTTCACAAAAAAAAAAAACGAAATTACTTTTCGGACAACCCAATACATATATCCACTGCACAAATAAACTGTGATAAAGAACGTAAAAAATTGAATGCAGAAGGTGCGACATTAAGTATCGAATAACTTTAAAAGGTATATAGTCAAGTAAAAATTATATTTGTTATCGTTTATCTGGTTAAAATATGTAATTGTTGTTATTTATTTTCTTTTATCTAACAGTAAGGTAACATTACTACGGTATTAAATCGCAGTTTTATGTCGATAGCTCTTATGGTTCAAAGTTACTAGAAAAATGTCACCGAACTTTTCAATTCCTACCACTATGCGTCGTTTTCGAATTCTAGTCCATATCAATTTCGACCGATACGGCGGAACGTGTCATCCATGTGATTGGTCTGAATTTCTACATTATGTCTGTGGTACGAGTTAACCCTTTCGATACGAGCGCCGGATAAATCCGGCATCCATCTGATGACCTGTATGTATGGGTGCCGAATATATCTGGAAGAATAATCTTCATATAAAAAAGGACTGACTGCGCGCTATGTGTGCATTCTCGTAGCATTACGCCTGTACAGCGAGAATTTCACGGTGGACAGAGCGTTCGTATCGAAAGGGTTAAAGGGAAATTTCATTTTTTTAACACGTTGAATGTCACGCGAATTTCGCATGCTTCGAACAAGTTTCATTTGCTTCATTTATAGAAATGATCAGCGTTATTGTACAAAATTGTTAGTTACTAAAAACTAAAGTTTTCACTTCGTACTATAATCTGGTTAATTTTGGCAATACTACGTTAATATTCAATGCTGTTAATTTATTGATAACCGTTCTTAAACGATGTAACGGTGCCGGTCACCAGTGACCCCCATGGCATTCAACGTGTTAATAAACATCGTCAAAACAACTCAAGTTGCAGCGAGGCGTAAACGCGACCGCTGACGATCATTTTCGAGCACCGTGCAAATTTTTGGTCCGGGGTTCGTTCAGGGAGAGTGCCGTGGCGGAGAAGTCGCCTGTAGCAAAAGGGTTAACAGTATGCGAAATTCAACCACCATACGGTACGAGCGCCATCTTGATTGTCCTCTCTGCATGCTGGCGACATCTAGTCGAGAATCTGGCTTGGTAATGTAGGAAAACTATTTGAAAATTTACCATATAAAGTTGTGGTATCAATAAGTAATTTGTTACGTTCAGAATATGATTGATAATATATATTTGATCGTGAAACGATACCAGCTAATTAAAATCTCTGTGACTTTATAGTAGTGTATAACGTGCGCTCGTCGATCGAATTATCGAGCACATGAATTCTGTAAGTACAAATTTAACGATATTATAATCAGATGTAAATGAAGTTGTACCTGTGCTCTGGCTTGCTCTCCCACCAAAATCACTTCCCTCGTAGCATCGTATAATGGAATATCAGATATATAAAGTTCTCGACCAGTCAACCCTTCCAGACTGTTCAAGAATGGCGAGCTCATGAATAGGATGGAATCTGATTCAGGACAATGGATCATCTGACCCTTCATTTCCAATCCCTGAAATAATTAAAATCGTATCAGTAGAAAAATTCAGAAGACTTTATCGAACAATCAAAATTATATTGCATCAGGATCAACGAAAAGTCTAGTTTCTCTATTTTTTTATTCGCTTGGTCTTGAATTTAATTGTTACTTGCTTCTATCCAAATTGATATTATGTAATTCGTATACTATCCAGATTATATATTAGGGGAATCGGAAAGTAATGTCGTTTCTGTGCATGTCGATATTCGTTTGTCATTTATCAGTTCATTGTGTACTTCAAAGTACACGCAAAAAAAAATGTAAACAATATCTCTGTTAAAGTCAGAGATTTTCTAAGGTATTCAAGAAATTTTCTAATATTTCTCAATTTAGTATTCTGATAATGTTATATCGATCATTATAAATTAGTGTTGATTAACAAATTTTTCATTGAATTTTTACAATCTGTCTAAAAAAGGAGCAAACATTTCCTTTGTTTCGTAATGCTCCAACCTCTGCGTCTCATCAAATTGTGCATTTGAATATTGTTTTCCTTCAAAATCTCATCATTAATAGAATCGACAAATTATTCAGTTGTATCCGTTCAACCAGATTGCGAATCCTTATACGAACAAGCTTGTTAAGAAATAATTTATAAGATTTCAAAACGAGAACAAATTTCTTTCGCTATTATCGATCATGATTAGGTTCCAAGGAAGACAATGTTTCTGTTAAAAGTTTCTAATAATTACTATAAGCAACGTTAAAAGTACTGTAGCCACATAAAATCTGCAGTTTATGTAAAACGACAAATCCACGTTCGGTTGCAACGGCTATTTTTAACATACATTCGCCTACCATGAATTGATGCTTTACTTTTTATCTATACGCCTGGCTGTTCACGTACCTCCGCAGGATATTTATCAACAGAGTGCGGTCTCCGTAGGGTCAATACAAAAGGTGTGTTCACACGATTCAGTATTGCGGGGAAGGTTAAAGTGAGTCCGCGTGGCTTTGTGAACGTGAAGTATGTCGATATACTTCGGCC
Organism: Agapostemon virescens; assembly: GCA_028453745.1. Classification (NCBI taxonomy): domain Eukaryota; kingdom Metazoa; phylum Arthropoda; class Insecta; order Hymenoptera; family Halictidae; genus Agapostemon; species Agapostemon virescens. The sequence goes on from CM052099.1 coordinate 2,642,899, forward strand.
TAATTGGTTCAGGTACTGTCCGAAAATCTTCATGAACCCGATACCAAGCTGTACAATCTGCAAATTCCTATTGATAACGAAGTGCCATGGGAACGCCTTGCAGAAGGTCGCGACCCCCATATGAAGGTCTGAGGCTATGCTCGAGAGTGGACGGAAAGTAGACGCATCTGTCTCCGAATCGGCGGTCGAATTCTTGCAATAGCCCTCCGGAATGATATGATAACTGCAAAACGATCCGTTAAACATTAGTCATCGAGAAAATCAGTTCCTTTTATAATTGCTGGTAGTGTAAATAGTACCCGGGTTCATAGTTAGCGAAGATTCCATAGTTCTACTAATTTCATGTACAATTGGGAACATAAATGAACCAATAACCCTTTAACCTACAACAACGAGTCAGATTCGTGATCAAGATTTCGAACTGAATCTTCTAAACATGTACAGTGGCTCGCGAAACTATTCGGACACTCTTTAAATCTAAATAACTTTTTCAAAATTGAACCAAACAACTTGACTTTTCTGGAGCAACTAGAAGCATTGATTTACTAAATCATATGAAAAAGAATTTTGAAATAATTCTAATTGGTAGAAATTACGTGAGGAAGTAGAAAAGACATTTTGTAAAACATTTTTATTTCAACTCGTAATGAAAATTTAAAATATCCGTTTTTCAGAACTGTGTTAGTTATACACATGCTGAAAATTTCACCGAAATCAATTGACGCGGGAAAAAATGACACGCGTAGAAAGATGTAAGAATTTGTGCAGTTTAAGCAGAAACTGACCAAGAAACGTGAAAAATTGCAATTTTCATCATTTTCGATGGCATGTAGCTCGTGTGTGTGTCGATCGATTTCAATGAATTTTTATGTATAACTCTCGTAGATCTACCAGATGCGTCTTTAAAATTTACAGTACATGGTTCAAATAAAAAATATTTTAAAATTTTCTTTCTTATTGGTCATGTAATTCATACCAATTCCAATATCTACAAAATTCATTTTGCACATCATTTATTAAATGAATGCAAATAATTGCTCAAGAAAAGTCAAGACGTTTGGTCCAATCTTAAAAAAATTATTTAGGGTTGAAGAGTGTCCGAATACTTTTGTGAGCCACTGTATTTCCTTAATTTTCTTTAAACAGAAATCACATTATATTTGATTGTTGATCGTATACGGTCATTGAAGAATAGCTAGGCAAATAGTAACTACAAACGTCGTTTCTTTTTGTCGTTCTGCGGAGAACAAAGAAAGTCTAATCACTGTTATCGTAAAATAAGTCGTGTGCCAAAGGGCTAAGCACAAGTTTTGTATAAATCATTGTTTATTGCTGGGAATATAGAAGAATGGGACAAAATTAACATTATAATCACATTTGACACAGTTAGAAGTAACTTAAAAAATTGTTCCAATAATGGATGCCTTCTCATTTAGCAATGATAGAAAAGTCGATTGACTCGGTTCTGTATCACGTCCAATACTTGGTAATATTTAATATATTACTTATTTTTAATATTTCGTCCACAACCTTTTTACTTGCAAAACTGCACTAATTTGCTTTGGCATACTATCTACTAATTTCTTGAAATAATTCGGATATATTTGTTACCACTGTTCTTGAATTCTACCGTACAAATTTGCGATTGAAGTTGATTGGGAGTCGTATGAATCCGAAAGTCGTCTTTTTAGTAAACCCCATAGATTCTCTACGAGGTTGAGGTCGGGGCTTTGCATAGGTTAATCCAGAACTTAAAATATTTTAGTACCGAGCCAATTTTTTACCTCTCCGCAGTGTGTTTAGGGTCTCAGTCATGCATGAAAATTACATTTTTTTCATCAAAAGGCATATTGTCAACAGTATCTATGAGATGATCTTGTAAAATATCTACATGTATTAAATATATGTACATGTACTGATTGATGGTGCTATTCATTCGGTGCAGTGATTCAACATCAAATGCAGTTAGGAATCCTAGGATATTAGGGATACGCCTCCATGCTTTAACGTTTGCTTCACATGTCGTGGTTTAAATCTTTCATTTTTCCGAATCCAGCACCAAGACATACCATCTGAACATAGTCTGTTCATTTTAGTCCCGTTTTACCAAATAACCCATTCCCACTCAGCAGTTATCCAGTTTCGATATTTTTTAGCAAATCCCAAACAACGTTTAATATTTTTTCTCGATAACATTGGTTTCTTTTTCTTCTGAATGCTTCTAAATAGCTCCTTTGAGGGTTCTTCGTGTTCTCCACTGGCTTATTTGTATATTCGTATCTTCTTTTAATAATTTTGCAGCCATAATGGCACTCGAAGCTTCGCCAGATGCGACAAACCGTATAATCCTTCGTTCACCCTGCGGTAATAATTTTCTTAGTGTTTCTCCAATAATTAATAATAATATACTTTTACAGTATTTTTTTTAAATCTGTAAACTGTCGATTAACTAATACTGCAATTTTTCGCTGAAACAACAAACACTATAAGATTTTTATTTAGATTTAATTTAAGCAACGGGCATAACGTGAGCCGAAACACATTTGCACATTTCTACCGTCATAAACCGCTGAAAGCTCCTCCACGAGCAACACCTTGAGATCAGGTGCGACAGCAACCCTCAGTGGCTACCTGCGACCGCGCTGCTACGAACGCATAATTGAGCCGTTCGTTGCATAAATCGATTAACCCGATAAAACAAAAAGTGGGGAATTGTAGAATGCATAAACATAGATGTTGCTTTCATCTATACAGTATATAAAATTAATAATACAGAATAACCAAAAAGTTATCGTCAGTAATGTTACAATTTCTACGTGAGTGATGGAACTAATCGATTTGGCAAGTGAAGAATTTAAATTTTTAAGTTTTTTATCACAGAAAAAGTTAATTATTAGATATTTTTATTACAGGTTTTTCATTAAAATGAATAGTAATGACTCTGTTATAATATAATATATTATATATTATAATATAATATAATTTGTGATTAATTCTTCGGCATACTCCTGTATGCCAAGCTTTTTGTTCTTTTGAGCTTTTGTATATTTCGAGCTTAATTATCAGGATTAAAACTTCTTTTCCTCCCAATCAATGTGTTTGTTGCAATATTTTTATCTTTATATAACGTGTAAGTATTTTATTTTTAATTATATAAAATAATAACTACTTTGAAGAAATTCCAATTTTTTTCAAGATTCCATATAATGAATTGTTAAATAAGTAAAAGTATTATATCAAGATAATAACTTATAACGATGTAAGATTTTCTAATAAAGTTATTGTTTCAAAAATATACAAGTCCTATCGTGTAGTCGATAGTTTTATTTGATTAGCTAATTTTTATGGCAAACATTAATTCTTTCAAACAATATTTTTAGTATAACAGAAATATATAAATTGCATTGTAGAAATCTTAATAATACGAAAAGAATATTATTTCTTTTCCTCCTTTGCAACAAAAGCGAACATTCCGGAGCACTAAAACTGATTACTTTACCTTACTTTATAGAAATAACAGCAATATGTATATCCGAAATTTTAGTAATTCTTCTAATATTGTATATCGAAAGAAATAAGTTTGTCGAATAATTTCTCGTCGGTGCAACTTACAATTTCAATAATCGGTTACTAACACGTTAAGCGCCACGCTGATTTTGCCTTATTGAGGTATTCGCCGATATTTAGGTACATTTATTAACCCATTGACGTACGAATAAAATGAAATTTGACGCGTCCAAAGAATACTATTTAACTGGTTCAACTGAACAGTTATGTGCACGCTCGGAAACAGAACATTTTATTTCAAAATTTACATTGCTGTATAATATTTAATGAAGTTGATATATAATGTTAATGGACAGTAATTAAATAACATAATAAAATAATGAATTAGTAATTCTGTAAAGTATGATACATATCAAAGCATTTTCGAATATGTAAAGAAACTAGACATTTTTTACACTGCCAAGTTGTTTCGCTTCATACATTATTTTTACACACACGTGGAATCTGTTTGCAGGATGTTCCTTTTTGTTAGTGGAAGGTATATATTCCGGAAAAAGTGCCGAATATTTTGCCTCTGATCGAGTTCAACTCACTTTGAAGTGACAAATTGTGTAGCATTCTTCTGCGATCAAAAATCTACAATCGATTAGTTTGTTGAATTAGGCAACTTAGAATCCAGAACATAAGCATTATAAACAGCTATGTCAAGTAGATAAAAGAAGATTATTTTATATCCCTTGATACTCGAATCAAATCGAAATCGGTGCACGATTTTTGGCATCCACCAGAGACAGCTCTTGACGTCTCGGAGACGTCAAAGTCTACAGTGGCACATAAAATGGATCACGTCTAACAGACGTCATTGTATGCCAACGGGTTAATTTATTAATACAACGTAATTTGTTAAGTTTCATATCGTATTTTATACTGTCACTCACCGGAAAGTTTAACTAAACTTCATTTAACTAACCTAAATTTAGACGTAGCGCTTAACGTGTTAAAAATATTAGAGCCAGTTACACTGACGGGTCCTGTAAGCCTAGTGTTAAAATTGCTATTCGGTTAGGTGTATGTTCTCTTTTTAGGAGCAGCGTCGAAGCTGTTTAGTATATCGGATTATGCGTGGGCCATTAGCAGGTTGGTAATTTTTTTTTCGGTAAACTCGAAGTTGATCTGAACTCATTAAAATAATCCAATTACGGAAGTTCGCGCACGCAAATAGGAGAATCATCGATGGATTCCTTTACGACGCAAATGTCTAATGAATCAACGTGCTGCGTGTTCGATGCAAATGCTTGCGAACATGGCCAATCAATATTTGTTCGAGCCACAGCCTCATGGCCCTCCGTACCTTTTTCCTTGTAAAATTAATTCCAACCTTGCAACAGAATATCGGCAGCTACATATCGATCCTACACGCAAATACAAGATTACTATTGTTCCATTCTTTTTCACCGTTATGCTGGTTTTTCCGTAATCCGTTCGAATCGCGTATGAATTAATGGACTCTTTGTCGGCAACACGTTTATATTAAACGTTCGCTCCATAAAGTCTCACCGAAGCGAATCGAATTTCTTTGTTTTTAACCACACAGTCGCTTTGCCTGTGTTGCGGCTAATTAACGGTATTAACGTTATTAAAACTGCGCGCTATAAGAACTGGTGGATAACAGTAAAAGAAGCCGAGCCCGAGGGTTCCCATCCATAGACATTATATTTGTAAATGAGCTAGCATATAAATTGCAAGCATATATGGTGAATTGAACGCGAATTTCCAATTCTCAGCGGTAACTAGAAACTTGTTCTTCTCTTTTTATACATTCTTATACGTAGTGCAAAAATTGTAAAGAGTTTGAACGATATTTTTTAATCAAACAATGCAGTATGTGGTTACATGGACCGTTTATTTTGAAAGTGGTGTAAGTTCTTTTTTAAAAAAAAATAAGATATGACGTAATTTATGCTCAATTTAGTGTAAACTTTTTTTTTATAACTAATTAGTATTTAATATCTTAAAAAATGCCTATGCTTTGTTAAATTTAAAATTGGCCGGTAAAAGAAATTGCGTAATCATTGATTATGAAAGTGGTGTAAGGCCAATTTCCATAGACAGAAAAAATGGCATTACGACAAAGAATTTCCTGTACACACCACAGGATTATTATGACATTATAAACCAATGTAGACAACATAATAAATTTATTTTACACGAAATGAAACGAGAGAATTTCGTTTCAACAAAAAATCTACAAAACGCAATTTAAAAACAGATAAGAAGAAACATTAATGGAGAAAAAGTAAATTGGTTGCAAATATGTTGGATGAGATTTTGCAAAAGTGCACCGTGTACTATTTTATATAAGACATCAATGGAGGACACAGAATTTAAGACTCTAAATTTATCACCTACATGTCGGGAAAGACCGCAAAAATTTGTAAAAATCGCCCTGGCGCCTTTGTATCACGATGCCAGGCCTATTACATACGAAAAATATGAGGGTATGCAGCAGCTATTACCTTATATACCTCCTGTGCATCATGAATACTTCGAAACACTGCCACATGAAGAGCATAAATAATTAATAAAACCAATATCTTGTGTTAAGTTCAACAACATATAAATATAATTAACGTTCAAAATAAAAAATACTAATTCTATTTTATTTCTTGTTATTATTTATAAACAAAATTGGATTAATATGAAATATATTTTAAGTGATATTTGTTATTTCAAAATTGAAATTAAATGATATTTACAATTGACTAATTATGAAAGTGGTGTAAGTCCATTTGCAGCCTGGAAATATATATTATTTTAGTTAAATTTGCCTAAAAGAAATTTATATAATCAAATTACAAATTGATAAATTAGTACAAACATTCCCAGACTTTACATAATTAATCTATATTTTTTAATTGTCAGATCTGCTAACATTTAATTTTCTCGAAACAGAAGAAAATGGACTTGCACCACTTTCAAAATAAACGGTCCACATAAGTTTCCGTAAAATCTGATGAGATAAAATTGTTTTCCTCTGGTGAAGTTGTTTGATTCGGATAGTACAGCCGCATAATTATGCTCATAGTAGAGCCTCCGTCTTTAATTTAATTTTCTGTTTCTTAATTATACTACATTTTCATTCAATTGTTGATATCATACGTTTTCATAACACTTTGCCTTACGATTTATTTCGCGGTTCCAGTGATTAGAATTTCTTTGTAATTCATAATTTTCTAGAGGAGAAAGAAAATGTATAACTATGGTACGTCTATATATTTTCAATTGGACGTACATTAACAACAAACTAATGATTATTATTTTGATATTTATTAGACCATCTGTTCAAAACCTACATGGCGAGTTTGACATATGTTGCTCGACAAGGGATTAATTATGTAAGGACTTACTATATTTGCACAGAGTATTGTAATAATAAATACAGTTTTCATATAATAGAACGTTTGCGTAAACAGCGTTTACATAACCGATGTTCTACTTAAATGTTTCGGATTTCAACTGATCACTATGATCAAAGAAAGATATGTGTTGAATATCGTAATAAATGCAAAAAATTGTTATATTATATGAGCCATTCACTGCAGAAATCGATTAACTCCACTTTTTAAAAAATCTTAATACTTTACCGACCGGCGATTGTTTCAAAATTTTTTAAGGCCCACAGTCCATGATTGAAAACTTTTTAATCGATCTTTCAACGCTGACAGGAGTTTTTACTGAGAATCCTCAAGGCATTTTCAGTAACGTTGTTTAATAAGTTCGTTACAAACTACAATGTAGAAGTAGTTTTGTAAACTTCTTTCTGTTAAGTGCAATTATTGAAAGTCCGTTTATTAAGCTTCCGGTCGGTAAAGTGTTAAATTTAAGTATCAAAGCACTTGGCATAGTCATAACTTTTTATATTTATAATAATTTTCCCTAATAATTAAAACGACAAAATTTTGTTGACCCTTGAATAATAAATAACTTATTTCTGAGGCCATTTTGATTAACTCCATACTTCAATGTACATCGTAGCAATAATGCAACTCAAATGCACTAGCAAGCGCCGAATAATAACGATGAATATTTTAGTTCCGCCTTATCAGCATTAAAATAAAATAAATTAGTCAGTCACAGACTAATTGTCGCAGAATCAAGTACTACTGAAGTCAAATTAATTATTATTAAGAATAAAGTTTAATTTGGTATATTTTAACTTCTACTGTGTACTTTATCAGGCTTACACGGACTACGTATTTTGTCAGCCGTTTTCAACATCACTGCCAGATCGTATTTTGGTTGAATTATTATAAACAAATATTACAATTTGTCAGTGGTTTTAAAAAAATTAAATTATATCGTTATAATCGAGATGAGTGAAACTAGTTATTATTAGTATTAAACTAATTATCTCTGTGAAATTATAATTATAATTATATTATTATATTTATATTGTTATATTTATATAATATTATAATTATAACAATAATTAATATTAAACTAACTATTATTCCACATTATTATGTGGATGTGCAAAATAGTGAATCAACTGATGGTTTTTCAATACGATTTATCAACAAAAAGTCTGGCTCAAGAAAACGTTTATGATTATCTTCGGATTCTTCTGATTGCAACAGTAATAATATTGCAACAAACACATTTATTAGGAGGAAGAGAAGTAATCCTGATAATTGGGCCCGAATTATACAAAAGTTCAAAAGAACAAAAAATTTGTCATTCAGGAATACGCCGAAGAATTAATCACAAAGAACAATATATTATAACAGAACCATTAATATTTATTCTTATGAAAAATCTGTAATAAAAATAACTAACAATTAGCTTTTTTGTGATAAAAAACTTAAAAATTTAAACACTGAATTGAAATATTATTACTTTTTTACTTGTCAAATCGATCAGTTCCACTAGTCACGCAAAAATGATAACATTACTGATGATAACTTTTTGGCTATTCATCACGATTAATGTTACATATTGTTAGATGAAAGCTACATCTGTATTTATGCATTCTACAATATTTATTTGAGTTTATATAATATAGGGAATTTTAAAGAACAATGCATATTATGTCATCGTATTTCTCCACTTTTTGTTTTATGGAGATAATCGATTTGTACCATGAACGACTCATATAGAGGTCTGAAATCGTCTTGATAATAAAACATAATAATAATTAGATTGCGGATTTTGTGCATATGTGATAAGTCCACGGAACGGTGGAAAGATTTACAGAATTTAAGGACGTCAATATTTTATTATTACACTGCAAATTTTACGTATTTATGAAAAAATTGAATAAACGATACATGAAACAGTGACGTCATTAGAAGAACCAATGAGTGTAGTACCGTTACATACAGAGTATCGTGTAACTGGTGATTCAACCGGATAGATATTGATTCTATGCCAAACGTAAGTTGATAACGAAACGAAATTCTGATAATACAAAATAAAATTTTTTCTTTCGAGACTTAATTTTCGAGAAGACCAACTTTAAAAATCTATCCGGTACACGTACGCTTGATCAAGTCTCAACTCAGGGGATGTTGTTGGAATAAATTTTTGGTGGAAGTTGTAATAAAAAATGGATTGAAGCAGAGCAGAGAGGATCCATGTTTGTTTTACCGGAAAGATGGTGAGAATTTTCTGTATTGTGCAATACATGTAGACGATATGATGGTAGTATCTAGTAGTGTTAAATTTGAGAAAAACTATATGGAAAAGATAGGCAGAGAAATAGAATTAAAAGGCTTAGGCGACGCAAAGAGTGTTTTAGGTTTGCAGGTTGAACAGGAGGAAAGGAAGATTGCTGTACATTTACAAGACTACATAGAAAAATTATTAGAGATGTATGGGATGAGAGAGTGCAATGCCGTTACATCACCAATTTATGTCAATGTTAAAATGCAAAATAATGAGACGAGTCCGACATGCGACATAGAGAAATATCAGGAATTAATAGTTAGACTACTGTACTTGAGTGTGTATGCAAGACCTGATATATCGTTTGCGTTGAGTTGTTTGTCACAATTTAGCAAGAATCCCAAAGTAATGCACATGATGGCGTTAAAGAGGATTTTAAAATAATGGAGGGGGACAACCAACTACCGCCTGGTGTTTGAAAATAAAAAAACTACAAAAGAGATAGAATGTGAATCGGATGCCTCATGGGATAGTACAGGAGATGCGAAATCTTAGAGTGAAATGCTGATGTACCGAAATGGCGACTTGATTCACTGGAGAAGTAGGAAACAAAGCATAGTTGCGTTATCTTCAATTGAGAGTGAGCTTGAATCTGTATTAGAATGTGTAAAGGAACTGATATGGTGTGATAGGATATTGAATGAGATAATTTACAAAAGCATTGTAAAGAAAGTAATCAAATGTGACAATTTGAATGTTGTATAATAAAACTAGTCAATGGGGGAAACTTTAAAACAAACTAAAAATTGTCAAACCGTAAGTGATAGTATGTGAGGGAAGCGATAATGAAAGAGAATTTGGAAATAATACTTGTATCGAGCGTAGTAATGACTGCAGATTGTATGACAAAACCACTGGGCGGACCGAATCTGGTAAGAAATGTTAAAAAGATTTTATAGATTGGAAGCAATAAAAACAAAGGGCGTATGTGTGAGTGATGATTGTTTAGATTGCATGAGAGTTAATAATGAATGGTATAGATGGTGTTATGAGCGAGCGAGAGAATAAGAGGCTAGTGGTGTGAGAGAGAGGTTATGTTCGCCACGTGTTGTAGAGAATTTTGATTATGTTAATTATGTAAGTTCATTAAATATTTTTTCATGTTATATACGAAAGTCTAGCCGCATTGTCCCACTTATCTACCACAGATGTCACTATAAATTGTTTTTATGGTTGGAAACCACTGCCACATTAGTAAGTATTATCGGTTTTCTTAATTTTTTGAACAATTAAAATCGCAGAACACTTTAGAAAATCGTGGACATCATTTTCAACAATTTTCAAGTCAATAAAATTCGTGAATAGTGAGTACTTTGTATTATCCTAAGCTTTCGTTAATTGATTTATCCAAAACAGTGTGAAAATGTTAAGATCGATCATTAACACTAGCAAGGACAATCTACAGTAATATCCGCTAAGTTGTGACTTGGTCGAGTGTAATTGTATCGACTACGAAAATGAAGTCTCAAATGAAAAAATGATTTTATATTTTCAACGTATATTTTGACATAGAATCTTAACTGTATAACTGAATGGAGTTACTAAGAAAAGAAATATATTTCTATATAAACTCTACTTCGCATAATCGATGCAGATAATTTTTATTTTGTACAAAGATCCGCAGTATAATTATTATTGATTTATCAAGATTGTTAAAGAAGGAAAGACATTTGTATTTGACAACCAACACTAGAACCACCGAGCCCGTCAATATGACGGATATTAGAATTCTTCTTTTTCCTATACATCTTTATTCAAGTACATGTCACTATAAAAAAAGTCTTATGAAATTTGGATAAATTCGATTCTGTCATTACTATAAAGGAATCTACACCGGTATTGTTTAGGACTCGGCAATTCCAATGTTAAATGTATTCGCTAAACTGCATCGTAATTCGAAAGACAGAAATGTAGGAAATGCATCGGGGTCTTACCTAAAAATATCGAAATCGCCGAACTTCACGATCTTCACGCTTGCATTGTCGTTATAAAACTTTTTGGCGATACCCTTCAAGCTGCCACACAGCAAATAGCCGACGGGCAAGTGTTTCGTTGTGAAATGAAGTACTACCGCTTCAGGTGTAACGGTGCATACGAACTCTCCCTCCAGGTGTTGAAGAACGTCGTTTACACCGTCGAGCGTGGTCAGAAAAGTTGTCAGATCATTTCCGAGGCAACGGAATGCCCGCTCGATTTGACCCGTGCAACCGGTAGTGATCAGCGCCTCGCCGACATCCTCGAAAAACTTTCTTTTGTCGATCTCTGAAATCATTTCGCTGAATTAGTTTTCTCGGCAACCTGGCTTCTAGTGGATTGCATCTCCGAATCAGAGCTCACGCACTCAAACAAATTAAACGTTTTCCCTCGGTTAAGAGGAACCTTGGAAATTAAATCTCCGTGCTGCCTTCTGTTTACAGGTAATAATGTCCACGCATAAAGCCATACATGTATTTATTTCCCATAGACAGGTTATATGGGGCACGGATTTTAACCATTTGCACTCGAAGCTGTTTTAACTAGAAAACCAAAACATGTCTTCTGACCTAGGATATTTTCATTCTACGTTAACCCCTTGGCATACAATGACGTCTGTCAAACGTCATCCATTTCATGTGTCATTGTAGACTTTGACGTCATGAAAATCGTGTATCGTCCCTCCTTTCTCTGCAACAGTAGCGATTACAAAATCGCATCGGCAAGCCAGTAAACCAGAAAGAAATACAAAAAGAAAGAAATGGAAAGCAGTATTCATTGTCGGTATAACAGTGATCCCGCAAGACGAATGTCATATTATATATTTGAATTTGAATCATTACAAAATATCTGAGTTACATGTATTATATGAAACATAATAATAATATTGAGTTGTTCGGAAAGTAATTTCATTTTTTCCCGACAGAGGATGTAATTGTATTTTTTTGCACCCAACTTCACACTTAAGCCGCATAATCCTTATATTGTTTTGAGAGCTGATATAGCAAGGCTTGTGTATGAAAAAGTCTAATTGATTCTACGCAGTCGTTTTTCGTTGGTGCCCTTTTAAATATGGAGAGCAATAAGCAGCATTTTCGTCATATTTTACTTTTTTACTATAGAAAAGGTAAAAATGATGTTCAAGCCAGAAAAAAATTAACTGATGTGTATGGAGAAGATGTGTTGACAGTACGCCAGTGCCAGAACTGGTTTGCAAAATTTCGATCCGGCAATTTTGATGTCGAAAATGCACCACGTTTTGGAAGGCCGGTTGAAGCTGATAAAGACACGATAAAGGCATTCGTTGATGCAAACCGGCGAATAACAACACGTGAGATCGGTGAGAGGTTAAATTTATCAAATTCAACTGTTTATGACCACTTGAAAGGCCTGGATTTAATCTCGAAGCTCGATATATGGGTTCTCCATGTTCTCACGGAGAGAAATTTGTGTCGTCGCGTTGACGCCTGTGATTCGCTTCTCAAACGTCACGAAAATGATCCATTTTTGAAGCGCATCATTACTAGAGACGATAAATGGGTTGTATATAACAATGTCAAACGCAAGAGATCATAGAACAAAAAAGATGAACCGGCTCAAAGCATTTCCAAAGCCAATATCCATAAAAAAAAGATGATGCTGTCTGTTTGGTGGGATTTTAAAGGAATCGTTTTTTTTTTGAGCTTTTACCGGATAACATAACACTTAATTCGGAAGTCTACTGTCATGAGCTGGACAAATTGAATGATGCACTTCAACAGAAAAGGCCAGAATTAATTAACAGAATAGTTGTAGTATTCCACCAAGATAATGCGAGACCTCATACAAATTTGGTCACTCGCAAAAACCTTTTACAGCATGAATGGGATACAATGCCACACCCACCAGATCTCCAGATCTGGCACCTTCGGATTATTATTTGTTCCGGTCACTGCAAAATTTTTTAGACGGTAAAGCCTTCACTTCAAATGAGGAGGTCAAAAACCACCTCGATCAGTTTTTTGCCATCAAAGACCAAACATTTTATAAGCGTGGAATCATGCTATGTTGGAATTTTATCATAAATTTTATCTACAAAATAAATCTATTATTTCTTTACTAGGAAGGATCGAATAAACCTATATATGCATACATTGTATATTTTCCCGGCATGGGACCCTCGATCTTCAACTGTTTATATTCGACCGTTCCTCCTGAGTATCGATCTCTAGTGTCTGTCTGTAGCAACGTTTCTTTCGTAGAGTAAAGACGTGTCTCATAACGTGCTTTTAGAGAAGCGATTAAAATATATAATTTTATTTCATATTTTACAATAGAGTGGAGTTTTATTTTATACCCATATCCCAATATGCTACTACCAAAAAGATGGCAAACGGTATTGGACCAGAATGACCAATATATAATTTAATAAAATATTTGTTCATTATACGAAAATTGTCTTTCATTTTCACAAAAAGAAACGAAATTACTTTCCGAACAATCCAATATATTAACACATTGGTGACCGATGACGAGTTAATTCGTCTCTTCATGCCCAAACGTTGTTGACCGATAACGAGTTAACTCGTCATTGCACTTGCATTATCATGCAAGCACATGGCATTTTCATAAAATTCCATTTTATTTGTACGTCAAGGGGTTAATTATTTCACCTTATGTATATGGATTTTTTTTTATTGTTACTCCTCCTCACAACCGTTCAATTTTTATCTATTTCTTAGATATAAAGATAGCGAGATTAAAATTGTTTACAATACTAGTCTGCCGATTTTTCGTGGCGCCTCCGAGTCGCCACTCGAGTGCGAAGGGTTAACATTAACCCTTAGCACTCTGATGGCTCCTCTGAGGAGACATTAAAAATTGACAGAGTATTATTCAAAACAATGTTTACATTACAATGTTTGTATTTAAGAAGCTAGTAAAAATTGGAGTGTTCTACGTACGATTAAAATTAACAAATTTGGTATTCACGAAAGGAAACGAACCACGTACAATAGTGTTAATCTAGGACAAAGAAATGTCTCGAGTTAGGAATTAAAATTACTTCGAGTGCAAAGGGTTAAACCTATCGGTACCGGTTAAAATGACTGGTTCAAAATTCTTCATTTGATAATTATTGAAATTAGCAAAAAAAGAAAATCATTTTATGCAGGCCTTATGTATGTCCGTCACGGACGTTCTGTATACGCTGGGAATACGTTTCGATAACGTCCATATGCCTCCTATACGTTTTGGTTATGTTACGTCGTAACAACATTATATACTAGCGCATAGGAATTTTGCGACACTGTACAAGTTGAGCACCCGGTACATTCATACAAGCCACCGCATTGGAAATTCCCAGCAATAAACCACCCCTACGTCCAACATCTTGTGACCAAGCGCAACGGCCAAACCGAACGTTTACCTGCGATAGAGGTGATTGACCAAGCCACCATCGACTCTGATTGGTGCGCTTACATGAACCATTTTCTGTATAAATACTGCACACTTTTCACACTCTAGTCGATTCACATTTCAAACGTCACTGAAACAACTTAAACTCAACTAAACCACTCGTTTGTAAATTCGTATTATTTTCATAAGAAAAATCAGTACGTCGGAATTATTAACCCCTTAACTTGTACGCCCGAGTTAATTCGAGCGCGCTAAACAGTCCAAACTGTGCACACTCTACATAATTCGAGCGACGTTGTATTTTATGCTGCTATAATTTTTCACACTCGAATATAATCGAGAATTGAAAATAACAATGTGAAAGCAAAGAAAAAAAATCGTTTTATTGATATTTATCATTTACATGGGATTGTAAGCTATAACACTTATTTATTCAAGAATAAAATATAGCCTTTTTGCATGGAACAAAAGCGCAGTATATCAAAATTCTCCACCAAAAAAAAAGTTGAACCAGGGGCGGTAACAAATGGAAAACTTTGAGGATGTGGATTTGGTTGGATATTGCTTATCTACTTCCAATCAAGAAAGATAAAAAAAGTCGATGTACGTGTAACATTGCAATATTCGGCTCTTTTCTGCAATGTGGATCAAAATCCAAAATTAAAATAAAAATTTTGATTATTTTTTTGCCAAGACAATGTTCTAAATTGTGTTTTTTTAGATTAAAAAATTGATTTTTTTGGCCGGTTTTTTTTAAACTGTGCGTTAAGGGGTTAAACTATGTTCTGTGTACTAATAAGTCGGATGTCTATAATATTATTTGCACCATCCCTAAATATCGAGCCTTGTTAAGTTAAGCGCTCGAAGCGCAAGGATAAATATAAAACGTTTTTACAAAACGATTTACTATTTGTGCGCTCAAAACATGTTACACAGGGTAGAAATTATAAAGCGTTACAGTCGAATATCTCCGAAAATATTGATTATACGCAAAAATGTTTCCAACAAAAGTTGTTCAATACCGAAGGGGACATCATATGGTGGATCTTTTATTTTTCCTGTTGGACACTTCAAGGTGAGGTGAAGGTTAACTTCCTCTTTTTAAATGGAATGATGCATGTTTTTATCCGTCATCAAATAGTGTGTTTTAAGACGAATTCAACGACCTACGACTCAAGGTCATTCAAGATCAAACTTGCAGAGAAATGGAGAGAAGGTGTGATCGTTTTATTTGTACTTTAATTCGTGCCTTCGAACATTCACACCGAAACATAACATGTGTCAATGTCAGCATTACTCAGGACAACATTAAAATCATTATCGTATCGTATTAATCATAATCATTTACATATTACTGTGCTCTTCTGCAAGATAGTCAGTTTACTTTCATTACCATTCTATACTAAGCCTACGGCGCGTGAAAACATTAAAGTCAGAATACGCGAAGCTTGTGCCAAGATAAATGTTGAAATGTTGAGCAAAGTTAGAGAATCATTAAGAAAAAGAATTGCTAAGTGCATTGAAGTACGAGGTAATCATTTTGAACATATACTAAAGTACAAATAAAACGATCACACCTTCTCTCCATTTCCCTGCAAGTTTGACCTTGAATGACCTTGAGTCATAGGTCGTTGAATTCGTCTTAAAACGAACTATTTGATGGCGGATAAAAAACGTATCGTTCCATTTAAAAAGAGGAAGTTGACCTTCACCTCACTTTGAAGTGTCCAAGAGGAAAAATAAAAATTCCACCACACGATGTCCCCCTCGGTGTTGAACAACTTTCGTCTGAAACATTTATGTGTAGAATCAATATTTTCGGAGATATTCGACTGTAACGTTTTATAATTCCCACCATGTATACCGTAAATGTCCTAGGAAGGTCCTATTTATAAAATCTTAAGAATGTCTAGTGCCGACATTTTCGGAATGGTTTTTAGACGTCCGAAAATGACGTCTTCTGTGCGTGATGCAGACAATTTTATGATTTTACATTTCATTTTCACAGCGTATTTAAAAGTCATTGAAATTGGTATGATGCCCCTATTATAAGTAATTACCGACTCGAGGAATGTATATTTCTAGAACGTCTGAGATTTAAGTAGTAAGAGAATAGACGTACGGTGTTATCCGAGATTATTTTGATGTCTCGGTAAATTTAATATTAACACTTTACTGATCGGCGAGTATTTCAGAATTTTTCAATGACCATTGTCCATGATTGAAAACTTTTGAATGGATCCTTCAACGGTGACAGCAATTTTTATTGTAAATCAACATGCTATTCTCAGTAACGTTATCTAATAATTTGGTTATAAATTGCAATGTAAAAGCAGTTTGTTAGACTTCATTTTGTTACAGTGCAACTACTGAAAGTCCTAATAATAGGCTTCCGGTCGGTAAAATGTTAACACCAGAACTACCAAACCAGTCAAAATGACTGGTCCCTACTTATTTCTCTCGAAATTACTAAAGTTATAAAAATGTTTTCATTAGTAATTTTCTGATGTATTTCTTTAATGCACCACATGTTACAATAAAAATTGAATGAAGTTTGAATAGATGCAGTCTTGTTATTATCACGAAGCAATGTACATCGTTGGATTTATTGTTCGGTAGTTCTAATGTTAAATATGTTCAGATGTGATCTTTTCTTCCATTTTGTTTTATTGCGAAAAAACTACGAGCATGGAGTTCGCTGGAGCTTTTAGAGAACGTATGCAAACTCGTACGTGTGAATTACATACACTTTCTATGTAGTATCAGCCTTTATCAGCTTCTGTTTGTTCAATATATTCGTACTTTTTATTATTAAAGGATCATTATTATTTTCCTTTGGATATTATTTTTCGAGAATTTAATATGGAATACCACTCGAACCGGTGTTACAACACCGCAGCTAATACGTGTCGGTCTTTCGTCGTGTTGGCTGGCTGCGTTGAATGGAGCCGTAATTTTGCTGACGAGGGAGTTAGCGATGATTTCTCTCTCTCTCTCTCTCTCTCTCTCTCTCTCTCTCTCTCTCTCATCCCTTCTCTTCCCAGACCTTATGGCAAAAAAGAAAACGTAGTCAAATGCAAATTCCAATCGTTACTGGAAAGTTTATACTAATTTTCGACCGTACTCCATTCCCGCGAGCTTCGAAAAGGTGAACGGCGTGTGCTCTTATTTTCGTTTTAACTCCTTGACCACGGCAGACTTTGAGACGCACCGGCCGTACCATACAGTAGAAATATTAAAACAATATTATTTATTTCTTTTTATTCTGAACCAAATTGCTACTACAAATATGAAAAATTTAATATTAATGTAAAGCTATTTTTACAATATGTTCGATTCCGACAAATGGTCCGCTCGCCCTCCCGTCTCGCGCCTTTAGAAATCTTTAGTTTTTCGAAATCTTTAGTCTTTAGAAATCTTTAACACGTTGAATGCCACGGGGATCACTGGTGACCGACACCGTTACATCGTTTAAGAACGGTTATCAATAAATTAACAGCATTGAACATTAACGCAGTACTGCCAAAATTAACCAGATAATAGTACGAGGTGAAAACTTTAGTTTTTAGTAAGTAACAATTTTGTTCAATAACGCTGATCATTTCTATAAACAAAACAAATGAAACTTGTTCGAAGCATGCAAAATTCGCGTGGCATTCAACGTGTCAATCTTTAGAAATCGCGCCAACAAAGAACTCGCAGGCCGACACGAGAGTTGGCCATGATATGGCCCCCAAAAGTCCCTATTCTGATTTTAAGCCTGCTTCAAATAATTAGAAGTAATGCTAATCCGTGAGTGCCGCATCGAAGGCGTTCGAGAGTTCGAGCACTGGAATTAGGTACCGTTCGCGAGGTACGCGAGAACCTCACGGATTAGGACATCGCACAGGCAAGGGTCAGCATACGTGGCGGCCAAGGCATCGTTTGCCTTATGCCGAACGTGTCGACCACTTGCGTCCTTTGAAAAGGACATAGCCACGCCTAGGGCCTGCATAAGCGGCGGTCAAGGCAGCGTACGCCTTGAGCCGAACGTGCTGGCCACTTGGGGCTTTTTACAATCGGACAGGAAAACTGTTAACCTCTTGGGCCTTTGTCACCGGACTCAGGGCGCAAGGGGGCAATAAAACATTTGTTGGCCACACGGGCCAAAAATTATCGGCGTATTTTTGAAATTCGTAAAACGTCCGAAGCACGGGAATTTCCAAGGTTGACTGGAGATGGAGACTTCCATCCTCCACCGAAGAGGGTGGTCCGAGAAGATCCACCTCCTCCAATCAACCAACGAATGGGGATGATTTTCCCCCCAAAAGCGCATTTGGAAGGCCTCACGAGCCAAGATAAAAGCGACGGTCCCAGCACGACACGTCTTTGCTCTTTTCTCGTTACACAAAGTTCGCATATACACGTTGTGGCGTCGATCGGTCACCTTTGATTAGGGACTTAGATTCGACAAAAATTACGAAGAATGGTTGTAAGTCAAACTCCGGAGAATCAAACTCGTTTATTCAACTCGTAGCGAACGCTAAGACAGACTCGGCTATGTCGTTACGTATCGCGGCTCGAACTCGGTCGATTTGGTAGTCTAGTCGAATATCGGATTTGTTCTAAGTTGTAGCGGTCGTGTGATGTATAAAGAAACCTCGGTATTCGGAAGTGGAGGAGTAGGAGTTTCGAATATTTAATATAATTGGTTGTAGGAAGAAGAGTGGAACTACAAAAATTCGGAGTGGGAATGAAGAAGATGGAGGGTGGAGTAGGAAAAGGTCCGCCAGGTCCGTCAGGTACCGCGACATAACGAAATGTTTTCTTTTTCACCGCACCGAAGTCACTGCTCCGATAATTTCAATCAGTCACCCAAAGTTAATTCGGCCGGCGGCAATGTTGTAAATACTAAAAATAAAGGACACGTTAAGTCTACCGGGCTTCTGGCAATTATTTACGACACGAAATTCTTCACAATATATCTAATAATCTAGTAAAGTACGATATAATTCTATACATGGATAAATACATTTTCTACCCATGGAAACGGAAAATGCCTTTATGTCAAGCGAAAAGTCTGATTATTAGGATTTTCATCTTTTGATGTACAATCATGTACTCTAACTGAACGGTATTAGTGTGAAACTTGTTTTATCAAATGTAAATGAAATTTACATATTTATTATATATTAATACAAAATTACATACACATTTATATTAATAAAACAGCATTAAGCGCTTTCAGGCGCCCTCCATCTCAGACGACCACAATGGGATAAGCGCCTATAGGCGCTCTCAGTTCCACAAACACAAAATTTCTAAGCGCCTATAGGCGTCCACAGTAGCCTAGGGGTTAAATCGTCGTAGAAGTCGATTTTACCGTTGCGAAAACCTTCGAAAATTGCAACAGTGACAAACCACTATGGTCCCCTACGCCTCGTAATTCAAATGTTTCGGTCGACTTACAAGATAACAATGTATGATTGTTCAGAGAAATTTCCAGGCAGTCTTTTTCGAATGAGTTCTCGCGAAACATTGCAATCACTAAGAAGTTAGTCCTGTGTACATCACACAAGTTATTTTACCATCAAAAAGTACCACGTGTATAATAAAATTTGTGTTCAAAATTTAAAAAATATGATGTGTGGCGGCTGTACCTTCTACTCTCGCCAGTAGAGGAACAGTAAAACGAGACTTTCCCGCTAGTTCCTGATCCGCCTCCAGTTCATACAGTGACACTTATTAATATTCGGACATGGTGGTATTCAAAAAATTATTGCCAGTTTCGATCGTTTGCAATAGTAAATTTGGAGTTATTGTTTTATAATATAACAGAACATTTACTGTAGTTTGTAATACCATAAATTTTATCTGTTTGTTACACATACTTTTCTTAATACCAAACAATTGAACTACATTATGTCGAAATTTAACGTCGCAAAAATATTCGGACATATAACTTATTCTCGCATTTCTTGCGAATAACGACACACCTTTACCGTTTGTTTAGAAACATAATGTCGAGCAAGATGAAGAATATGCTTCACGATATCAGTTACTGTTCGAAAGCCGTTAGGATCAGTTAGAAATTCTAAATATACAACGAAAAAGTGAAAATACTTCATTTGACGTACGACAATTAGTAATTTTTTACAGATAAAAAGAAAAAACGTATCGGGAAATCGGTAATTTTCTAAAATTAAGTAAGAGTACCGTAGCTGACATTATACGGAGATATAATGAAGAAAATTGAATCAATTCCTCGGAAAGGCCAACCATAGAAGCTTGGCGACCGAGAGAAACCTATTATTTTGAGAAAAGTAAAAGTGAACCGTGGTTTGAATGCTCCAACATTAAGTGCTGAATTATTTCAAGAGATAGGAAAGAAAGTTCATTCAGATAGATACGTCGGGTGTTGAAAACAGATAGATTTAATGGTAGAGTAGCGCGTAAGAAACCGTCTATAAACGAGGCGAATCGCAGAAAAAGATTAGCTTTTGCAAAACAATATATTCATGCGGAAAAAACTTAGTGGAATAATGTAATTTTCGCCGATGAAAGTAAATTTAATTTGTTCAACACTGATGGACGGAAATTAGTATGGCGTAAACGAAATTAAGAGCTTAACCGAATAAATTTAAATCCAACAATAAAGCACGGAGGTGGAAGTATTATGGCGTGGGGGTGTATTTCATCTAAAGGAGTTGAACAACTGGTTTTTATAGAATAAATTTAAGTATCTAAATATTTTAAAACAAAATCTTAAGAAAAATGCGATCTCAATGGATATAGAAGACACACTTAAATATTATGAAGATAATGATACTAAACATAAAGCCAGAATAATTCAAGAATACCTTTTATACAGGGTGTTTCGTCTAAAACAGGACACCTAAATATCTCCATTACCTTTGAAAATACGAAAAATGTTGCTAACGTAATCTAAATAGTTTCAAAAGACGAATCGAATGGAAGAATCGTTTTTTGTAAACTGTAATTTTTTAATCGTTTCTCCAAGGTCACTCATGTTTTTTTTACATCTATACACACAATTTTTGCTGTTGTATGTTATAGCAAACATTATTGTGCATACATTCATGTTTAATAGCACAACCTTGAAATTACCGTGAACTCTAAAATTTGCTAATTAATGCAGAACTTTCTTTCAGCGACATTTCAGATTTCAACGGTAACAGGAATTCGACTATGAACTTGAACTTGTAAAGAAACACATTGTATCATTCGTCTGCGTACATAGAGATTGAGAGAGATATGTATTTAAGAGTTTGCTCACTGCTAGATTTCTCAGTGTATCGGCGAGCGATCCATAATGCGTTATTCAGAACAGGAGAAAATTCAAATGGTTTTAATTTACGGTGAAGCTCGAGAATGTTTAAGAGAAGCAATACGAATTTACAAAGACACATTTCCAGAATGTTCTTGTCCATCACGTTCTGCATACTCAAGTATTGTTAAAACATTTTGTGAGACTGGTAGTGTCAACAGAAACATTCGTATGAGACGTAAGACTGTTACTCATGAAGCAAATGTGAACAATATCATCGCGAAAGTAAATCAAAACGCGCATGTTAGTGTAAAGCAACTTGGACGCGAAACTGGTATTAGTGTTACAAGCATATTCCGGATTCTTCATTCACAAAAATTTCATCCTTTCTATTTATCTCTTCACCAAGAGCTCCATGGAAGAGACTTTGAAAACCACGTACACTTCTCTCGATGGGGTATACGGAAATATGAAAGTGATGAAATGTTTTTCCAAACAGTATCGCTTACGGATCCTTTACAAATCATGGTCAGGTGAACCTCAAGAACATGCATTATTAGTCGGTTGAAAATCCACGATGGTTTAGACAACTTGATAAGCAGAGTCAATGGACCATAAACGTCTGGTGTGGTATTCTAAATAATAGGATAATTGAGCCGAATTTTTAGAACATATTCTACCAAGTTTATTAGAAGATGTACCATTTAGGAACCGACTAGTATTATGGTATCAACACGATGGGTGTCCAGCACACTTTTCCCATATTGCAAAACGTGTCCTCAACAAAAAATTCCCAAATCGTTGGATAGGACGCAATGGACCTGTATCATGGCCGGGTCGTTCACCCGATCTCACCCCACTTGATCTTTTCTTATGGGGAACATTAAAGGGTACGGTTTATCAAGAGCAGCCCACGACGCCAGAAAATATGAAGGAACGAATAATTGCAGCATGTGCTGATATGAAACCTGAAATCATCGAAAAAGCTGTACAATCTGTCGTTTTTCGCCTAACGAAATGTATCACAACGTAAGGACATCATGTCGAACATTTATTGTAGTAATAAATGTGATTATTTACAAGTTCAAGTTCATGGTCAATTTCCTGTTACCGTTGAAATCTGAAATGTTGCTGAAAGAAAGTTCTGCATTAATTAGCAAATGTTAGAGTTCACGGTCATTTCAAGGTCGTGCTATTAAACATGGATGTATGCACAATAATGTTTGCTATAACATACAATAATAAAAACTGTGTATATATATGTAAAAAGAACACGAGTGACCTTGGAGAAACGATTAAAAAATTACAATTTACAAAAAACGATTCTTCCATCTGATTCGTCTTTTCAAACTATT
This sequence comes from Agapostemon virescens, assembly GCA_028453745.1. Classification (NCBI taxonomy): domain Eukaryota; kingdom Metazoa; phylum Arthropoda; class Insecta; order Hymenoptera; family Halictidae; genus Agapostemon; species Agapostemon virescens. Next base: position 2,666,122 of record CM052099.1, read on the forward strand.
TAGATTACGTTAGCAACATTTTTCGTATTTTCAGAGATAGTGGAGATATTTAGGTGTCCTGTTTTAGACGAAACACCCTGTATAATTGCCCAAAAGTATTACATCCACCACTATCAACCGCCTTCCACTACCCAGCGTCTAAGGCAGGTCAGCTAGTCAGCCTTATTGACGAATCCTTTAGCGGACCTAGGACGAAACGCTCCCCTTTCCTTCTTTTCTTTTCTTCGTCTCTTTACTACACCTTTCAGCAACCGCCACAGATGTAATTCCCAAAAATGAAAGGGTTTAGAAATGATCCGCAAGCTAATGAAAGTAGTGATGTTGAGTTAGAACTTGAAGCACATAATGAGAATATGAACAATTCAGTGTATAATTCAGTACCTGACAATGACAGTGACGATAGTGACGATTGCATAGTTCCTCCTAAGAGACGCAATATACTAATTGTCAGTGACGTGGAGAATAGCGAAGGTGATGATGAAGAACATTTAAAACATTTAAATTCTGTACGCGAAAAGTAACTGCGAAACGCTAGATTTGCTTCGATCTGCTGGTACTCTCAAGAGCGAAATCTGCCGACAAGCAAAGGGTTAATCGATTTATTGGACTCGTTTTACATAGATAATAACGTAAGCATTGAAAATTTAACGCTTGGACTAAAAATTAACCCACCTCACAAGTCGAGCAAGTGTCTGCTAATCATTTCGTGAATTAGATGAAGCTATCGCAACGTAGTAACAGTTGCGAGCTCAATGGAAGATTAACAAAGAAACTATATTAATTAACCAGAGTTTGGTTAATAGCTCTGACTAGGTGGGCGCTCTTTGGTGGCTTTTTGCGCAGATGTGCACTGTTGAAGTTCGGAGAAGTTGAACGGGTCGCTAGTGTTACGATGCCTTTATTGCTGATGAAATTTAATTAACGTTGGAAACTTTCGCCGAACTAAAAGTCAGCGTGCTGCAACGTCTGTATCTTAAGCTCTTAACAAGCGATCATGGCGTTCACCACGATTTTCCAGTACTGGTTATTGAATAACCGGGCCTGGTACTGCGATTCCCAATGCGACGCTTCTCACGCTTGTTTCGCCTAACCGCCTGAGAGCCAGTAATCTAGTTTTGCACACGTTTCACCGTGCGATATAGGCGAAAGTTTTTCTGCGAAGAACCTTGGCTGTGGTCGATAAACGACCGATAACTTTGAATTGCATCGCATTGCATCGTTACGTATCGGAGGTTAGGCTCCTTTGCAAATCAGAAAACCGACGTGGCCAGCACCAGGTTGTTCTAATGCCCACGCGCATTATTTCCCATCGAATGTCACTATCAGGACACGATAATCAATAGCGGACGTTGTACAGGCTATATAATACAGCCAGCCAATCGCCTGGAACATCGTCCAATGTTTCTGTGACGGCCTGCCAAATCATCCGGTAAACCTTGACAAATCGATGGCCCATCGCCATCGAGCTTCTCGTTCGCCGCCTATCGTCGCGTCTGCAACCGTGACTGGTTGAGCAACGAGGTAAATCCGTTGAAAATACAATCGAAGATCAAAAAATCTTGAAATAGATTGAATGTTACAATCGTCGAGAATCGCACAATCCCATATATCGAACGTGCTTTTTTATCGGATATTTCGATTTGGAAAACCACTCGCGAGATGAGCGAAAAGCGGAACAAAGACGAAGATGTGCGAATACAATTGTCAATATTTCAACGGAATAAAATGAACAGAATTGACATTGAATTGCGTCCGAATTGTTATTGTCAATCTGACCACTAAACTTTGCAATTTTATTTTGAGTATTTCTAAACTTCTTTTGGATTCTATTAGATTTACGAAAGTCTAATTATGAATAGAGGAGTGAACTAAACTGAATTCTATGAAACACAAATCTCGTTCGCGAAGAGTACGATTCTTAACACTTTACCGACCGGAATCCTAGTAATATGACTTTCGATAATTGCACTTAACAGAATGAAGCTTAAAAAACTACTTGTACATTGTAGTTTGTAACGAAATTATTAGATAATGTTACTGAAGATGCCTTGAGGATTCTCAATAAAAATTCCAGTCAGCGTTGAAACATCGGTTGAAAAGTTTTCGGTCATGGACTGTGGACTTTAAAAAATTATGAAACAATCGCCAGTCGGTAAAGTGCTAAGGCACGAATAATGTTAATTATGAGCACACAAAGAACTGAGACTGTCAAAACACAAAGAACACAAACTGAAGGAAAACAATGATCGCGAATAACGAGAACAAGAGGAATACAATTTAAAGAAGA
>CM052099.1:2669558-2694399 GCA_028453745.1 Agapostemon virescens
GAGCAAGATCGGCATATAAGCAGTCATGAGATTGCTAGGGAACTAAACATTCACCATTCAACCGTTTTGGATCATTTGCAGAAGGCTGGATACAAAAAGAAGTTCGATGTTTGGGTGCCTCATGATTTAACAGAGAAAAATTTGATGGATCCAATTTCCATCTGCGAATCATTGCTCAAACGTAATGAAAGAGAGCTTGACGAACTACTTGATCAACTATAGCCCAGACCAACTATCTTGGTGGTAAATAGTTGGTAAGAAGTTCTATTCCGACGGGATTATGGCTCTACCCTAAAAATGGCGAAAGGTCATAGATAACAATGGCCAATATATACTGAAATAAAATTCATATGGCGACGTATTTCGAGTGTGACAGAGAGTGGGTAGCAAGTTGCGTCAGCACAGCGGGCCAGTTTGTAGGCTCCTAACGAAAATTTCGTTGGACCACCTGGTTTTTCTCTGTGTCTCACGGCATTTGAGAAAACAAATACTACTGATCACGAGGAAATGGTCCTCGCCTCGAAATGCAGTCGAGGGGACACGGAAACCAGAACGTTTAAAACCATCGTCTAATGAAGACGCGATCCCGCTATATTGCGAGAAAATAAATATTATTTGGGTAACAACGTGTTATTTATTATTCCCACGTACCTCGTCACATTCATTTTGAATAAAAGAAATGTTTAATCAAAAACATGACAAAACTCTCAATACTTTTCTAAGTATCGAATATTACATTTCTTCAATGTTTTTATCATTTTTTATCACAATAGGACTTCTCACAATCATATCGAATATGTTCAAACTTTGCGTATGTATATAGTTTACTTACATTTGAAGAAGGTATGTTTCAAATTTTCGTAAAGACAAATGATAAATATGATATTTTCTCTTTCCTTCACAATTTAGACTAATCGTTACTTTACAAAATAACGAACTTGCAAGTCCAATCATCTTTGCGCAGGAAAAGGCTTACGGCGAGAGCCATATTTTACGTATGCAAAAAAATGCACACACACATACACATACACGCACGAATCCGAGAGCGTTCTTCGTGTTTGAAGAGGTCCTCGACGGAGTGACGCGTCGCGGATGGCTGTCAAGTTGAGTCGTCAACATTTACGGAACAGAAACGAAGAGTGCAGTGGAAATCGGAAACGTGGATGATCGACTGTCGTCCGTCGATGAAAATGTTCACGGAATGCTACGCGACTGGATCAAGCGCGGGTTTCTCTCTGTACACATAGAGAAATACACGTGTCTTCCGACCAGTTATCGAGAAAAAGAGAAAATGAGGGAAAGAGAGAATAGGCGCGCTCGCGATTTTATCCGACGATTATTGGCACGACGACTTCGACGGAGTTCCGAGCATACAGTTGCATACGAAACAGTATTTGAACGTACTTTAACACTAGAACTACCAAACCAATCATTTTGACTGATTCCTAGTTTTTTCTTTTGCAATTATTGAAGTTATAAAATATGGGGAAGTCGAGAGGTTTAAAATTAAACTGTTGTTAGATTAACTAAACAATAGAAATATATATATAGGGGTTCCAAGGTTCTGGGGTAAGTGCCGTGGGGTCCATCACAGTCCTTTTACCAAAAGGACTAGCCTTCCCCACTCCGTGGCCAGATCCTTCAGGAAATGCTATCCTTGTTCTTTTAACATAGCGGTACGACCTGGGGTCGCCTGCAATAATTAAATATTCCTAACTTTCTAAACGTGTGTCAACGAGTGCATTCCATCGGAAGTCTGCACAACTTCAAGCCGTCAGCCCTCGGCAAAGAACCACCCGTTGACCGGATGCGTCTTGAAAGGCTACACCGAGCCTTCGACCCTGCCATAAAATAATCAAAAGCGGATTAGCGTCGGGCTATCTGCCTTCGATTTCTCCCAAAACGAACTGTCGCTAACATATATGACTCACCCTGTATATATATTTGTTATATTCTAAATCTTATACGTTTTTTCTGTCCTTGACCTTGAATGACCTTGGAATAATATAGTCACTGAATTTCTAATGAGAGGAATTAGGAATGAAAGATATTTGAGGTGCAAACGTTTCGTGACTCACCCTGTATATTCTGGGCGTGGTTACAATGATTCCGTTACGATCGGTTTGATATGCTAGGACTTGACTTGTAACGAAGTTCTTCACAACGTTATAACATCAGATCATACTATGATCTCTCCAGTTTACATCAGCTATCATACTGGCAGCACTGTATCACTGTACTCTATACACTGTGAACTCTTTAACACTGCGAACTCTTTACTCTGAGCAGATGAACTATTACACTGGACTATGAACTATATACAGATGAGCTATGGACACTTCATTCTTATGGATTCTTCAGTGGGCGTTTTCCCTACGTCATCCGATGACTAGTTTTTCCGAAAAATACCCGCCGTCCGACATCAACGGAGTAGGAAAGGTCAAGACCGAAAGGGTGTATCGTCGGGGGTTCACGAATTTTATGATGCGACCGTTATCGAGAAATTCGGGGACTCTTGACCTAAATTAGAAAATCGTTGCTATTTCTTTAAGCCTCCCAATTGACTAAATGTTACGTCTTTATCATAAACTCGCCCCTTTTCTGAAATGAAAAACAAAGGAGACTTATTTGTACTGCAAATAGTTACCGTCAACCTGCGTCATTGACGCCATCATTTTATTTGACATCTTCTGAAGATTTTCAACTCATAATCATATAAGCTTCGTACAACTGCATAGTTTTTAACCCTTTAAACTCGAAGCTGTTGTAACTTCAAGCACAAGGCAATTTTTCTGACCTAGAATATTTTCATTCTACACGTTATATTTCATCTTATGCATATGAAACGTATTCACTATTAGTCGTCCATGCAACGATTAAATTTTTACGAACTTCTTTGACACGAACATAGTTATGTAAAGATTGCCTTAAACATTGCTACAGATGTTTTCAGTGGTGCCTGAGAGTCACCGTCCTTGTCACCGTTAATTTCGTCGAACATGTCGAACTTTGTGCCTGGATTTTCTGTTACCAATTGAAGAAAACTGCTGCAGAATCGTGTCGAATGCTCGTCGAAGCTTACTGTGAGTATGCTCTTGATAAATCGCCGTGCTTTGAGAGAGATTTCTACGTGAGAAACACAGAACATAGAAGACCACCGAAAAAGTTTGAAGACAGCGAATTGCAAGTATCGTTGGACGAGGATGACGCTTAAACGCAACAACAGCTTGTGGATGAATTAAATGTGACGCGAGAAGCCGTATCCATACGTTTGAAAGCCATGGGGCAGATCCAGAAGATAGGAAAATGGGTTTCACATAAACTGAATGAAGGATAGCAGAAAAACCGAAAAACGACTCGTGAAATGCTGTTTGTCAGGTATAAAAAAAGAGTCCCTTCTCCATCGAATTGTGAGTGACGATGAGAAGTGGATATATTTCGAGATTCCTAAACGTAGAAGATCATAGGTAATTTCTGGTGAACCATCGACATCGACTCTGCAAATGGCTATGGACAAAAGACAAAGCTCTGTGTTTAATGTGATCGGAAAAGTGTGACCTATTATGAGCTATTAAAACGTGGCGAAACCGTTAATACTAAACGCTACGAGTAGCAAACAATCGCTTTGAATCAAGCTTTGCGTGAAAAACGACTGGAATATCAAAGAGGGCAGCACAGAGTGATGTTTCATGATAATGCACCATCGTACAAGGTCAAGGAAACGATTGAGGCGTTTAATTGGAAAATACATTTCAGACTTGGTTCAACATACAGATTTAGCTCCATCCGATTATTACTTATTTGCATCGATGGGACGTGCACTTACTGAACAGCGCTTCACATTCTACGAAGATGTACGAAAATGGCTAGGTGACTGTTTTGCCTCAAGAGTGGAACAGTTTTTTTTTTAGCTTGGCATCCACAAATTGTCAAACAGATAGAAAATATGTATAGCTACCGATATGGTAATACTTCGAATAAAATAATTTTCACACAATTGTGGCGGCTGTACCTTCTACCCTCGCCGGCAGAGGGACAGTAGAACGAGACTTTCCCGCTAGTTCGTGATATGGTACAGACAAAGTTGAATGGTACAATAAGGCTGACACGATGCTATAAAAAAATTTTGTTCTTATGGCATTTTTTTTAGAGATATCAAGGGCACCTTGACTTTTTTAAATGGAACGACCCTTTTTTAAACACTTACAATGATAGTCCCTTTCGTTAGGAATTCAGTGACTATATTATTCCAAGGTCATTCAAGGTCAAGGACGGAAAAAAGTATAAGATTTAGAATATGAAAGCAGAATACGTTTATCATGGTTGAGACTTGTAGTAAATAGTAAACGTACTATGGTTGTAGTTAAAGTAAACATACTAAGGTCCTTCAATGCTACTGTTATTCAGCATTCTTATTTACTATCAGTATGTTTCCAAACGCGATTCCGCTGTCTTATTCAATGACTGAAAAGTGTGATATGATCACGATTTACTGTGAATGTAGATAAAATACAGTGCAGGCTCGATTACTTTATAAAGAAAGGTACCCCGAGCGAAACACTTCTTCTAGACTGACTTTCATTAATACGTACAAGTTGTTTCGAAGTACTGGAAGTGTACATGCAAAACAGTACAAACGGAAGAATCCCACGACCAATGAAGACAATGAAATTAATATTTTAGCAGCTATAGCAGTCAATCCTCACGTGAGTACGAGAAAAATTTCCCGGGAAGCAGACATAAGTCAAATTAGCGTAATACGAATTCTGGCCCGACGTAAATTTCATCCGTTCCACATATTGCTCCATCAAGAATTGCACTGGAATGATTATCAAAATAGAATTAACTTTTGTCCATGGGGATTGCATCAAAATCATTCAAACAAACAAATACCACCTCGGATGTACTTATCAAGGTCAAGGTTCCTTCAGAGCTCGTTTACATCATTTCGCTTCCATATTTTAGTTTTATACGTTTTTTTCTGTCCTTGACCTTGAATGACCTTGGAATAATATAGTCACTGAATTCTTAATGAAAGGGACTATCATTGTAGGTGTTTAAAAAATGGTGGTTCCATTTAAAAAAGTCAATGTGACCTTGATATCTCTAAAAAATGACATAAAAACAACATTTTTTTATAGCATCATGTCAGCGCCATTGTACCATTCAACTTTGTCGTTACCATATTTTACGTATCTTTAGAAACAACAAAGATATTTGAGGTGAAAACCTTTGGTGACTCGCCCTGTATACCGTCCTTAACCGTTTGAGTCCCAGGGGGTATTGAAAAAACACCGTCGAAGAATCCCAAACAGCGCAACCGCGCTTTCTCTAAATAAGTACGAAAAGACCAAACAGCGCGATGGCGTTTGTTTTATTTTATGTCGAGAAATACTCAACGGCGCGATAGCGCTTTGTTTATTTTATATCGCTGAATCCCAATCGGAGCAATAACACTTCTTGTATGTGTTAGGTATCGCGATTCTCGTCTTTTTCTCATCGCTCCGTCACATTTATTGTATTGTAGTTTGCAAAGTGATCGATTATTTACATTAAAAGGAGCTGCGCGATATACTTGCGTCAGTAAATCTGAGCGCGCGACTTCGACAATTGGTAACGCACCGTCAGTTGTCTTCAATACTCGAAATGTGCTGGGTTTTCTCGATATAAAATCTCAACAGCGCAATCGCGCTGTTCGGGACTCAAACGGTGAACCGCCTTCCAGTATCCAACGTCTACGGCAGCGTCCGCTAATCAGCCTTACTGACGAGACCTCTAGCGGACCCAGGACGAAACGCTCCCCCTTCCTTCTTTCCTTTTCTTTATCTCTTCACCACACTTGCAGCAGCCACCACACAATAAACGCGTATTTTCTATATAAAAATTCCGGCTTCATATTTATATACCTGGTATACAGTGATTAGGAAAAATAGATGGTGTTCTTGCTATGTTCGGTTTGGTGCTTGTTACTCAAAAGCAACTGTTACTACAATACGACTGGCTGCTCCATAGATCAGAGCAGCCCCGTGTCCCAAATTGTCTTTTTTTTTTAATTTGCTATTTTCTGCAGTTAGTGGAAATAATGGCTTTGGTGGATTCGCCAAGGTTTTTCAGGGTGGGGTTTACACGTTGCAGACGTGCCCTGAATCATTCTCGAAATCTCCTGATTCTAACGGCCTACAACTTTTCCCGAATTTGGGATTTCGGTATCAGCGACTCCTACCATATCTGGTAACTATAAAGTCAAAAACCGCCAATCACTCGCCATAGATTCCAGCTCGTGACGAACTGCGATGGTTCCTCTCTTTCGCCAATTTCCTCGAAAAATGTGTACACAAATTAAAATATAATACTTGTGGTAGACATGCATCTATTGATTGATCGTATTAAATAAAGAAATAATTTTACTTTCAAGTTAGTATTTTATTTTTGATGATATCTAAATTTAATTGATAGAACCATATACTTGAACAAACACGAGAATAATTTCCGGTAAATAATGTGTTAATGTATTCAAGATTCTGCGATTTGTCAGGTAACCTGTCTAGTCTTCGAGAGATCGAAGATGCGACATAATTTTGTACAATAGTGTACGTTATGACACACAGAAGGACGAGCATCTATACTGACTGACTGTGATCCGTGGTTTCTTTGACGAGGTGGGAGTTAAATAGTCATTTCCATAAAGCCCGCGCATCCTCCCGGAAAGTACATATTTCCATTTCAACTCGACAGCTTTCTCCTCCTCGCCGACTGAACTCGAGTCGCGCGTCAACTTGATGTTAGCTTTGCGAGAGTAATCTGTTAAATCTAACCCGGCCTTATCGCCTACCCTGTGAAAGCTCCTTAGAGCACAGTAACTGGTTGACTGTCGAGTAACGACGAAAATAACGTGATTAAGCTCCATCTAAAATTTTACCTTGAAAAAACACCGATCTCATTTCGCCAATCCGTTTCGCAGCAAAGAAACGTCGCGCGCGCTTGCTGCATTACGGACGTTGCGAGAAAAAAAATGTGAACATGATACTTACAAGAAAATTTTGTAATTCTGCTCAGAACTTGTGAAACTTCTTATAAAAGTAATTGATTTATTGGAAACGACTCGCTTATATACAGGATGTTTCTTTTATCTCGAAAAATTGAAATACAGCGTGAACATCTGTAACCGATAGAACAATGTTTAGATGACAATTTTTTTATACGACGCGGGAAATAATTGTGGATATCTGGAAAACTAAGGACAAGCTACGGGTACATACAGTGGCTCACGAAAGCATTCCGACATTTTTTAAATCTAAATAACTTTTTAATAATTGAACCAAACGATTTCACTCTTCTGAAGCAACTGGAAGCATTGATTTACTAAATTATATAAAAAAATAATTTCGAAATGATTCTAATTAGTAAAAATTACATGAAGAAATAGGAAAAGACATTTTTTTAAATGTTTCTATTTCAACTCGTAATAAAAATTTCAAATATGCGTTTCGCAGACCTATGTTAGTTATACGCATGCTGAAAATTTCATCGAAAACGATTGATACAGAAAAGAACGACACGCGTTGAAAGATGTAAAAATTTGTGGAGTTTAAGTTGAATCTGACCAAGAATCGTGAAAAATTACTATTTTTATCATTTTCGATGGCATGTAGCTCTTGCATACGTCGATCGATTTCAATAAATTTTTCTGTATGCGTATAACTATCATAGATCTACAAGATGCGTCTTTAAAAGTTTTAGTACGTGGCTCAAATAAAACATATTTACACACTTCCATTTTTATTTATCATGTAACAAAAACCAATTACAATTTTTTCAAAATCAATCATAGCTCAAGAAAAAGTTAAGACGTTTGGTCGAATCATAAAAAAGTTATTTAGATTTAAAGAGTGTTCGAATAATTTCGTAATCCACTGTATCTCTGTATTTACACTTGAAAATGTAGCAGAACTTGTGTTGCAACCTGGTACAGTTGTCAACGAGTATTTAACTTTTATCGATGAATGAATGCGCATGATACAAAGTTCTAAAGATTTTAATGGTCTCTGATCTAGCTCATCGGACGTATCGTCATACAATTCTCGACACATCAAACATCCTATTCAAACCTCAAAGAGCGATAAAATATTATTGGTTACTCGATACTCTTCACGTTTCAGACCTTTCGTAGGATTAATATAAACATTCAATAGAAACTTCCAATGGATTTTGATGCGACTAACCAAGAGCTTCAGCGACGATTTGTTAGCACAGTTATCAATTGAATCAATTCCTATAAAATTATAATTTGTAGGGTGTATAACTTATATTACATGCACGGTGTTAATTTTAACTCGAGCACCTAAATCATTGATTTAGTTGATCGATTTCAATGGATTTCTCTGCATACGTACAACTATCATAGATTTACAAGATGCGTCCTTACAATTTTTAAAAAAATATATCTAAAAAGTTCCTTTTCTATTTGTCATGAAATTCATATCAGTTGCAACTTTTTCAAAATGCTTTTCTCATATCATTTAGTAAATCAATGCATCGAATTGCTCAAGAAAAAGTCAAGACGTTTGGCCGAATCTTGAAAAATTTATTTAGATTTAAAGAGTCTCCGAATACTTTCGTGAGCCACTGTAACAAAGATAATAGTTTTTTATGGGTTGTAGTATTCTTAGATAACTAATACGATACGATCACTTGATAGAAGTATATGTTTCAAATTACAAATACATAATAAATTTTTAACAATTTTGTTTAAATTACTTCGTAGCGCAAATATAATGTGGGCAGAGTGAGTCTGTTACGGATGTAGACAACTAACAAGGTTGTCGTATTTTAGAAAGTTAAATTAAAGTTTCACTGTGACAAGGTCTGATCAAATTTATAATTTGTAATTCAGTTAATTGTAAAATCGCGAAGCTGTACGGTTACGTTTCTATTAAATTAAACGTAGCACACGTTAAAATACCCACAGCTCGATAAAACTCAGCAGACCGATACACAAGAGTATAAAGAAACGAGCCGCAAAGCCATTAAATCACATCTAATATTGGCGCAAAGAAACTGATTGACTTCAGTTCCTTTTTGATCACGCACGCATATTGGATTTCACAGCAAGTTCGTTGCTAATTTTATTGAAATTACTTTCAATGGTTCATACCACTATAAATTGTAAATAAGATCTGTACGAATATTATTTTCTTAACACTAGAACTAATAAATAAAAGCCATACTGATGTATTCGATAGTCGGAAAAGTGTTGAGAGATTTTTGTAATTTTTTGATTAAATGTTTCTTTTATTCAAAATGAATTTTATTCAAGTATATATTGGCCATTACTATCTATGACCTTTTGCCATTTTTGGGGTAGAGTTCTATAGGTTCTAGATAGGTTCTATCCCGTCTGAGTAGAACTTCTGTGAGTGATTTTCACAGTCCTTTATTGAATCCAACTATTTAACACCAAGGTAGTTGATCAAATAGTTCGTCAAGCTCTCTATCATTATGTTTGAGCAATGATTCGCAGATGGAAACTGGATCCATCAAATGTTTCTCTGTTAAATCAAGAGGCACCCAAACATCGATCTTCTTTTTGTATCCAGCCTTCTGCAAATGATTCAAAACGGTTGAATGGTGAATGTTTAGTTCCCTAGCAATCTCATGACTGCTTACATGCCAATCTTGCTCAACCATTTGCATTATTTCATCGACTGTTTCAGTGGTTGGTCGACCAGAGCAAAGTGCATTTTTAATTTCGAAATTTCCAAAACGGAAGCGAGCTTTACAACATCTACATCCTGTTGTATTTGATACAGCATCTTGATCGTAAACACCACAAATTCTTTCCCGGGTTTGTGCAGCGTTTTTCGTAGTAAAATTGCCAAACAGCGAATTTTTTCAGAAATTTCATTCATCTTCACACTAGTATTACTTTTGACACGATTAACGAAATACAAAACTGTCTGCATGAAAATTGTAGACTGAAATGTCATCTCTCAAATGTGTGTCAGTATGACTCAATCTGATTAGTGTTTCCCGATATACGACATCAAACAGCATCTAGTGACAAAAATTTCTCAACACATTTCCGACTATCCAATATAAGCCTGAAATTTAAAGATTTTTACAACTTTCAATATCTATGGCTCCTTTTATATCAGCTGTTTTGATAAACACTTATACATGTATATAATTTAATTAAATTTACAAAGAATTTGTTCTAAATTTTCATTACAGATGTAGTAGGAATGTTTACGACACGGGCGGTAGAATTCCGTTATTTCTTAGGAATCGGCAATTCTACACGGGGCAATTTTGGTCGTTCAATGACGAAAGGATAAGATATTCATGATAAATTGATTTCTATGCGTACTTTGTTCGGAATACACCGAGTTATAATGTTTGTGATTCTCTTAGTTGCATAGGTCCATGATTTGGGTTCTGTATGTCCTTTGCGATCTTGTGAGAGATTACTTGTGTTCTTCTTTAAATTGTGTTCCTCTTGTTCTCGTTATTCGCGATCATTGTTTTCCTTCAGTTTGTGTTGTTTGTGTTTTGACAGTCTCAGTTCTTCGTGTGCTCATAATTAACGTTATTCGTACCTTAACACTTTACCGACTGGCGATTGTTTTAGAATTTTTTAAAGTCCACAATCCATGATCGAAAACGTTTCAACCGATGTTTCAACGCTGACAGGAATTTTTATTGAGAATCCTCAAGGCATCAATACTTTTCCGACTATCCAATATATTGTCTGGTAATAATGACAAGACTGCATCTATTTAGACCTTGTACTAGTTTTATTACAATGTTTACTTCAATGAAGAAATTCATTCGAAACTTTCCAATGAAGATACTTTTATAATTTCTGGAATTGTGAAAGAAAAAATTACGAACCAGTCATTTTGACTGACCCTAGTAGTTCTAGTGTTAATATTCGTCGCAATTCGATTTTTACTTAACTCTTCGACGACGGTACCCGAATCCATTTAATTATACAAATTCTATCTTTTAAATGAAATAAATGACCGTGATATTCGAATGAACGAGAAGACTAATACTTCTGTAGGAAGTACAGAATGACGTTGTAAAAATATTTCCGCCCTCGGATAATTAAAAGGTACGTATTTTCGAACTGATACAACGGTAAACGTGCTAGTTGAGAAAATAGCCAAAGCAGAAAGAGGTTGAAAATTGCTGGAAGACAAACACAAAACAGGTAAAACTGGAGAAAACGAAGTTTGGTGGTGAGCCGAGAAAACGCGGAAAAGTGGAGCAGGCATTGAAAGGAGAGGAAGAAAAGCTGCGAATTCTGTGAAGATGGATAGAGGATGTAGGAGCATACGTTATACTCAAGTCTAAAGAATTGGAGGGAGAGTGCACGTAAGAGTGGAGAACATAGTCGGTGGCGGGAATAGAGAAAAAGTAGCGAAATGGCTGTAGGAAGCAAAGAAGATAAGAAAAGGTAAGAAGCGTATAACGGAACGTATGGTGGTATGCGCGGTTAGGAGAGCGCGAGGATGAGATCCGAAATGTTGCATGTTGTGCAAGCCGAGTGCATTCTCGTAGTTGGGAAATCGTCTGATCTCGTTGTGTTTGTAAGACCTCCGACGTGTGTAATTTTCGATCGTGGAATTAAAATAGATACTTCGTACTCTTCTTCGATTTTCATATTACCGTTCGCCAAAGTAATCGTTTACAAGTATATCAATTTATTCCAGGCTGTTGGAATGCAACGAAACCATGGCATCTTTATTTTCAAGTATATAGGTTTAACACTAGAACTACCAAACCAGTCATTTTGACTGGTCCCTAGTTTTTTCTTTCGCAATTATTGAACTTATAAAAATATTTTCATCAGAAATTTTCGGATATACTTCTTTAATGACGTACACGTTATAATAAGAATTGTAGGAAGTTTTAATAGATGCAGTCTCATTATTATTACAAAGCAATGTACATCGTTGGATTTATTATTCGGTAGTTCTAGTGTTAAGGACCCAAGCGGGGGTGTAAAGTAGAGACCGTTGGCTCTGTGTTTTCAGTCAGCTTACAGCAGTTAGCCAGAGCAGTCAGACAAAGTTAGTCACACATTTCTTTTTGAAATTCCAACAGTGGTCTGATAAGAGTATTCGCCGGCGAGTGTAGAGGAATTGGGGGGAGGTATGATGCACCTTGTCCTACGTAGCGTGATCATCTAACATTACAGATAACCGGGAAGAAGGTAGAAAGAGAGGAAGAGAGAGAGAGAGACAGAGAGGGAGACAGAGAGAGAGAGAGAGAGAGAGAGAGAAAGAGACAGAGAATGAAAGAGAGGAAGAAAAAAAATGAAAGAGAGAAGGGGACTGGTTACACGGGAATAGCACGAGATCGTTCTTCAGAGTTGGCGGAGCGCAAAAAGGATTTCTCGTGGAATCGTGATGGAGCCTCGAAGAGTGCCTCGAGTTAGTTCGCTTCGAAAAGGCGCACCCGCATTAGACCTCTCCTGCTATTGACTCGCGGAAACGCCGCACACAATCCCGACACATTCAATACAGTGCGGGAGCCAGGAAATTTATCGAAGTAAAATGTCCCTGTCCATCGGGACACAAATCTTCCGATGCACCTTTAAATTGTAGCCACGACTTTCTATTGCATCCCAGGACGCGCTTCGTATCTCCCGCAGATATGTACTTTCCACAATGCAGTTGGCTGTTTCACTGAAGTACAATAGAATTTTCTTCATACGAACCAATTAATGCAAAGCCATATACGAACTATCAAACCGAATTTTCGTTATACGAAATTCAGCCGAGCCTATTATTGGTTAAATAAACCTGTTTTTTCGAGTACATAACGCCTGTTGTATGCCGATTCCAACGAAAAAGAAAATACGAACTACTACAGACAGTTACGCTATTCTCCAGGCATGAAAACAACAAATGATAAATTTGACAAAAGACCTCCAAAGATCTTGACATACATCATCCAAGTCGACATTTAAAACAACTTTTCTCTAAATATAATGACTCAATAAAATATTATTACACTCTTTAATTCTAAACCTACCATAAAGATTCAAATAACCCTTTCCAGATTTCCTATTTTACAATTATTAACGTTATAAAATTGCCTTCGCAGAAATCGATTAGATGGATTTTTCTATTGCAACATACATTTTAATAAAAATTACACAAAATCCAAATTAATTAATTCTTGTCACTTTTACAGAACAGTTTACATTTACTAAGTTTACTGCTCGGTAAGTTTAGTATTAAATCTTTTTGGAATGTAACGAAACCATGGCATCTTTGACTGAAAGTGCTTAGGCTTAAGGGGCGGGTTTTTTCCAAGGACAGTTTTCAAGAACAAGATCGAGACTGTTGTCTCTGCGTTTTAGTCAGCATACGACAGTTAGCCAGAGCGTACAGTCACATATTTCTTTATACATTTATATAAATTAAACACGGCTCACGCAGAAGCCATTGTATCTGTTTCAAGCGTTATTAGCGACAATAGATCAATGTATTTTGCATTCGCAAATATGCATCTATTGTTTTTAAGAATTTAAAGTTTCAACGGTTCTAACGTTCTGAAAGTTCACAGTTCTAAATTATCTCAATTTGTCCTAATCCGAAGTTCAAAATACTCCATAGATGTGTACTAGTTTGAAGTTCAAAATATTTTATGGATTTGTACTAGTTCGTGGTTCTAAAGCCAGGATCCGCAGAATTCCTCCTGGTCTGTCCTTACCAAAGTTCGAAAAATGATTTTTCCTTTGGTAGGGATAAATGGGGAACGAATCAGCAGTTTGAGGCGTAATCCTAAATTGTGCAACGCCTACTAACTTCGTGATTTCGTTTTCCCACGAAACCTTGTAATAAGTTGCACAAAGATTCCTTGTTCAAGGATTTTTCCCTGAAACTGGTGACGCCTTTCCGCTGCGGATGGGTCTGCGATGCGTCAATCGTCATTGAGTGTAGTACGATTGGTCTGTTTCCCATTTCGAAAACAAAATGTTTAACTTCCAGCCCCGTATCCAAGTTCGTAATTAATTCTTTCGGCCACGCATGCCTATAAATATCTCAAAAACTCTCAGCACAGACCCAGACGCGATGTCTGGACAATTCTAGACACTGAGACTGGGACAGACAGAACCTTTTGAACTTCGGACTAGTACACATCTATAGAACATTTTGTACTTCGAACTAATACACATCTACGGAACCTTTTGAACCACGAACTAATACACATCTATAGAGTATTTTGAACTTTGAACTTTTGGAACGTTAGAACCTTTAAAACTTAAAATCGTTAAAAACAATAAACATATATTTGCCAATGCAAAATACATTAATCTATTGTCGTACATTAGAACCACTATTTCTAAACAACACTTTGTAATACAATTAACGTACATCCAACACGTCAAGTGTTATCATTTCGAAAATAATCTACAGTATAAAGACAATTTCTAACAAATTTAAATAACCTTTTTGAGATTCGACCAAACGTTTTGACTAGTCTTGAGCAATTACATAAAATGATTTTGAGAAAGTTCAAATTAATATGAATTTCATGAAAAATAAAAAAGGAACATTTCGCGGTAGTTGAAAAGGTGAGAAGGGAGGAGAAAAGAAAGGGGGTAGTGTTTCGTTCTGGGTCTGCTAGAAGACGTCAGTAAGGCTACAGTAAAGCTACCAGACACTGCCTTAGACGCTAGGATATCGGAAGACGGTTAAGAACGTTATTACTCTGGTTTCCTTTCAAAACTCGCATAAATCTTTCGCCTTTTACTAAAGATTTCCGTGGAGGGGAACAATTGATGAGTCTGTAAAATAATTTTTTGAGAACGTTATTGCCCCTATGTCGGCGAACGCAGGAGGTAGAGTTGGTACAAATTCGTTAAATATTTTTTATTTGAAAAACATACTGAAAATTGTAAAGAAAAAATCCATTGAAATCGATCAACTAACTCAACAATTTAGGTGCTCGAATTAAAATTAACACCGTGCATGTCATATAAGTTATACACCCTATAAATTATAATTTTATAGGAATTGATTTAACTGATAACTGTGTTAACAAATCGTCGCTGAAGCTCTTGATTAGTCGCATCAAAATCCATTGAATGTTTGTATTAATCCTACGAAAGGTCTGAAACGAGAAGAGTATCGAGTAACCAATAATATTTTGTCGCTCTTTCAGGTTTGAATAGAATGTTTGTTGTGCCGAGAATTGTATGACGAAACGTCCGATGAGCTAGATCAGAGACCATTAAAATCTTTAGAATTTCGTATCATGCGCATTAATTGATCGATAAAAATCAAATACTCGTTGACAACTGTACCAGGTTGCAACACAAGTTCTGCTACATTTTCAAGTGTAAATACAGAGACACAGTGGATTACGAAAGTATTCGAACACTCTTTAAATCTACATTACTTTTTCTTGAACTATTAGATGCATTGGTTTACTAAATGATATGCGAAAATGATTTTGAAAAAATTGCAATTGGGTTTTGTTACATGACAAATAAAAATGGAAGTGTGTAAATATTTTTTATTTGAGTCACGTACTAAAACTTTTAAAGGCGCATCTTGTAGATCTATGATAGTTATACGCATACAGAAAAATTTATTGAAATCGATCGACGTACGCAAGAGCTACATGCCATCGAAAATGATAAAAATCGTAATTTTCTACGATTCTTAGTCAGATTCAACTTAAACTCCACAAACTTTTACATCTTTCAACGCGTGTCGTTCTTTTCTGTATCAATCGTTTTCGATGAAATTTTCAGCATGCGTATAACTAACATAGGTCTGCGAAACGCATATTTGAAATTTTTATTACGAGTTGAAATAGAAACATTTAAAAAAATGTCTTTTCCTATTTCTTCATGTAATTTTTACTAATTAGAATCATTTCGAAATTATTTTTACATATCATTTAGTAAATCAATGCTTCCAGTTGCTCCAGAAAAGTAAAGTCGTTTGGTTGAATCTTTCTATCAAAGTGTTTTGTCGTATTCTGTCTGTCGTTACCTTAGTTTTGTCGAATTGTATAATGAATTATGCAAATTATTATATTTGATGAAGGAATATAGCACTATGTAATTGGACCAGCGTGTGATTGAAGGAGTATACATGAAGGAATGGGATACCGTCAAGGAAGCAATATCATGATTTATTATTGGTTGACCGTTTGTCGTTTTGATAGATCTGTCACGTCCATCTGTCGTAGGTCTAAAATGTCCACATACGGTGGTTGTAAAATGATCGGTTATTTCGGAGCCGATTGAATGGTTTATTACTCAGCTATGCTCATTAATTTGTTGGGAGCACGCCGAAGCGCGAGCAACCGTCAATGTTGCCGTCGTAACAATAACCTATACTATGGTCAATTACTTTAAATAACACGAACGAGTTTACCAACGCTTGCAATATTACGTTCACTGCTAATATCGAGCAAATAATTATGCGAATATACCTGTTGAAACCACCAGGATGAAAATGTTTGTTGGAAGTTTGTTATGTCAACGAATACTTTCCAAGCAAATCAATATTTAAACTTTTTCATAATGGACTTACCACCGAAACCTAATTTACTAGAACCAATAGTAGGTAAACGCATGAAACTCGACAACCCAGGTTTACAATAGATTTTCATTAAACACCTGGGGCTCTAAACGCGGAAAAATAACGCGAGCATTGTTCCGGGAGATTCTGTTCCATAATGGTATCCTGTTTGCGGTGGATAAGTTAAACAAAGGGTATCCGAGCAATAATTAAATGCAATTAGAGTGCCCCCGGGAAAGAACCGCTGACCTAGCACCTTTCCTAACATTTCATTTAGTTAAAAAACAGTTTCAACGGCCTTACAGTTTACATGACTGCAACGTATGCAAAAATGGGAACTTCATTAACAGGCTAAGTGAATCTTTTACGGTGGTTTCGTTTGATTACTGGTACGCGAACTCTGCTCGACGGTTGCAAACGGGTCTGATCGCTTTATTAGGTTAACATGCGATCTTAATTAATGTACGATCGTTCAGAAATACTAAGAAATTCTTATCTTGGAGAATTCAATTTCATTTGAAACCTGTGCGAAATTAGGATAACACGAACTCTTTACTTTTTTTTTCGTTTCCTCTGTTCCTTCTTCTTTCTTCATGTATATAAATGTTAACCACCATCTGATATGCCAGCGTCTAAAAGCCTGCTAGGTAGTGTTATCGACGGGTCCTCTAGCAAGCCCAGAACAAAACGCTTCCTTCCTTTTCTCATCCCACTGATTCACCTTTCAGCCGCCACCAAACTATTGTTTTAACGTATCAAGTTTTCGAGTTATCGGCTCTATATTTATTAACCGCTTGTCATCAGTGCTGTCACAGTGACGGCATTTTCAAATTGTCGTACGTCGACGTCGTCAACCTGCCGACATAATAATATTCATAATCGTCTGACACGATGTTTTGTGAAGTGTCATACTTTAGAAAATTACAAAAATTGGGAGTTTTTGCTTTTCATGCATTACAAGTACTGTTAAGGTTTCGCTCACCATATTGAACGAATCCTCTGAATATTGCACTTGGTGCCTACTGACTTCAAAGGACCAACCTGGTGTGTCCCCTGGTATGAGACTGAATGACTCTGAACTCGTGAGAGATGATCAACTTGTAGGTTTTGGTTGAAGTTTATTCTGCGCTTCTGTACTTTATAAACTGTTTGATTGAATCTGATTTGTATGGATACATTAGCCACTTATCCAGGGTGGTTGGTAACTGGTAGTACAAGCGAAAAGAGGGTGATTCTACATGAAAAAATAAGTCGAAAATATAGAATACAAATTTTTCATTTGAGGCTTTGTTGTCGAGAAAATCGACTTTGAATTTTCGCAAAGTACGCGTGCACTTGATCATGTCTCGTTATAACGGATCTCACTGTAAATCGTTGTCTCGATGGGACACGTAAATTACGAGGTAATCACAAAGTTTATTATTACAAAAATTGCTGAAAACGTTGCCCATTCTGCCGAACACATACTTCTGTTCTTCTAATTAAATTTCTATGAACACTTTCTAACGTATTCGATTGTTTTAAAGAATGCTTTGCGAAAATTTAAAGTTGATTTTCTCGAAAACGAAGCCTCAAATGAAAAATTTTTATTCTATATTTTCGACTTATTTTTTCATGTAGAATCACCCCCTTTTCGCTTGTACCACCAGTTACCAACCACCCTGTATAAATGTAAGGAGACAGCGGTGAGGGTCACGATGACCGTATATTTATTGTGGGATTTCATTTTTCGTTCACGTCGAGGAAATGAGATTCAATGTTTTTTCTAATACAGTAACTCACGAAAGTATTCGGGCACTTTTTGAATTTGTGTAACTTTTTTAAGATTAAACCAGACGTCTTCACTTTTCTTGAGCATTCAGATCAACGAGTAATTAATTCGAATTTGCGGAAACGAGGATTTGAGTGCTTCTTCCTCTTATTTTCTCTGTATACAAGTGGTAAACATTTTTTTCAGTATCCTGAAGCTTGTAATTTGACGTAATTGAGAACGTATAATGTCATGAATTTGCTATTACCGGATATTTCTACCTTTTACGATAGAATGGCGGACAAAAGAAAGTATAAAATTGATAAAGGCTGTTTCACTAACTCTGTTACAAAGCAATATCTCCGTTATCGGAAATGATATGCATTGTTTTATTAACGAATTGTATTGTTGAATTTGTATTGAAACCGGATTTTGCGCATACGTGGCGATAGCTGTAAATTCGGTCGATTCGTGAATAGCGTCAAAGGACGGTATCTGGATGCTGCCAGAAATATAGGAAAAAGTAGTAGCCAGCGATGGACAATACTTTGAATAAAACATAATCTACCGTTCTTTCACTGTAATTGTTCAATTTAAGATGAGAAACGGTGGAGACTTATTTGTACTCTCAATAATATCCATGTGTTTGTGTAATTCCAGTTGAATTAAAGTTCCCTATTTAGAGGAGACCGATTCGACATCAAAAGATTTACCCAGTATGTAAACATGAAACACGACTTTTTGTATAGAAAATTCACGTTTATTGTACGAAACTGGTAAAAAAAAAATTCGACGTATTCAAAAGGATTGCCACATCGGTGGCTATACATTTTCCCCATCCCCCAGACAATTTATGAATGCCACGGCAAAAAAACCGTTCCTCGTTTGAGGCAAATCAGTCATCGAGCCATTTTCTTACATTTTCGTAAGATGTGAAGCGCTGATCAGCAAGGGCGTGTGCCATCGATGCAAATAAGTAATAATCAGATATAGCCAAGTCTAGTGAGTAATCCGCATTCGAAAGTATTTCCCAAATAAACGCCTCAATCGTTTCCTTGACCGGTTTTGCTGTGTATGATGGTACAATACCATGCATTATCATGAAGCAAAATCACTTTGTGTTGCCTTTTTCGATATTCTAGTCGTGTTCTGGATCTTTTCCATGGGTTTCAAACGTGTGGAGACGGGTTTTTGAGTCACATTTAATTGATCAGTGAGTTTTTACGTTTGAGCATTATCTTCATCCAACAATGCTTGCAATTCGCTGTCTTCAAACTTTTTCGGTGGTCTTCTACGTTCTTCGTTTCTCACGTGAAAATCGCCATTTTTTAATTTTTTAAACCAGTCAAAGGACTGTGATTTTCCAAGAGCATGCTTACCGTAAGCTTCGACCAGTTTTCTCAAATGGTAACAGAAAATCAATGCTTGCAATCGTAGTTTCTAGGCATAAAATTCGACATGTTTATTGCTATTAAAAACTTGTACGGTTGTGAATTGAAAATCTTTCTGAGATGTCGAAACAAGAAAATGGCGTCAATGGCGCGGTTTGACGGTAACTACATTTACATATAGCGCCCCGTATGGGCAAATTTATGTTTCTTGTTTACAGATCAAAAATGGGCGTTACTAGAACGTCCGAAATTTAAGTCCTAAGAACCTGCATAAGACTTAACCAGTTAACTGTGGCGATCTCTTTTCAAAGCGCGCATCTATGTGTGTCGCCAAAATCAAGAGTTCTAGCCAGAGCGTACAGAGATGCATGAATCTATGTCAAATTATTTATAATTTTCAGTTGTTTGTTTCATTTCGTCTTGACCTCTAAACATTTTGAACTTATTAAAATTTACGAATATAATTTAGTTTTCGCTAGAATTACAATTTAAATATCAAATTGTAACAAAATTTTACGCATGACGGATATAATCGTCATGACACAAAATTCTGCCACATCTCCATGACGGATATAGTCGTCAAACACACTTAACTGGTCAATAAAGTAACGTTCCTAGAACGTCCGAAAGATGTCCCCAATAGACGAAGGGCCTTCGAACATAAATTGGACATAAAACGGACGTCCTATGGACGTACGGTGCTGTCTGAGCTGTCTTCCTCCTCCTCTCTCTTTCTCTCTCTCCTTCCCTCCCTCCCAGCATCCCCATCTCTCTCTGTTTTTCTTTCTGTCCTCCTTACTCTGTTCGAATCGTCGAGGCTATATTGAACGACCCTGACGGAAATCGTTGATAAGTTCCGACAGGGAAGTCGAATTTGAATACGTTAGCGTGCATATTGATTGTCCATGATGATTAATGGGACGTTCGCGAAGCATGCTCCACTGTAACTACAGTACTTGACAGCCGAATGCAAATTAGGTTAACATGCCCTCGAAGACGAAAGATCGTCACAGAACCACCCGGCAACGTATATTGGCTCCCGTCGAACATGCTAACCGGGAATTCTCGCTGGATCATTAAGGTCCGACGATCGAACGATGCGACGTCAGGACGTATTATTACACGGTCGCTCGGCTCTCTGATCGTCGCAGACGCGAGTCTTTCTCGCAGAAAATTATCTCATCACTGCGATCAGAAGAAGGGCTGATTAAAATGGCATGCTTAGTCGTGGTCGTTAACGAGCCTTCAACCGACCAGACGTTCCAACGACTAACCGTACTCGCTACTTTATTGAGGCGGTCTTGTGCAGACACTGCCAATTTAAAAATGCTTTCAAATTAATTTTAGTATACATTATGAAACCTTTCTGTAATCGATTTATGTACCCTCTTGTCATATACGTAACCATTTTTAACCAGTTAACTGTGATTGACGAGTACACTCGTCATGGAGAAGTGGCACGATTTTGTGTATTGACGAGTATACTCGTCATGCGTATAAAGTAGTGACCATTGGCTATTTAAATTGTAATTTTTTAGAAAAACGAAACATATTCTCAAATTTCAAGATGTTTTGAATATTTTGAGGCCATGGCGGAATAAAACAAGCAAATAAAAAATATAAATAATTTGAGATGAACTCATGCGTCCCCGTATGCACCGGCTGAAATAGCTTACCAGTTCGCATAACGAATTTATTTATGTGCGATGATAACGTTTTTTAAATGTGAGTCTAAAAGGGGCAAAGACAAAAGTCAGAAAGTTGATTCATAATAGGGTTCCTTCAGGTATGATCAGTCACGGGACAAATGTATAATATTTTGTTTTTATTGCGTTTTTAGTTTAATATGTATGTAACATATATGTATGTTAACCAAATAAGTAAACATTAGTAATAAAATTGTCAATTTTATAAAATAAACCCATCTTTTTGATCCAATATCTTACCAGTACAACTTACTCTATGATTGACGAGTATACTCATCATGGCTCGATTCCGGCGACACAAAACGGTGTGCGCTCTCAAACGAGGGCACCACAGTTAACTGGTTAAACAGTTTTACAAATCGCATTTTTCTGGCGTAGATAATTTGAAATCTGAAGGTCGACTAAAGCAATATATCAAGATAAATTTTTAATCGATACTTTCATTATTATACCTACCAAAATAATGAATTTATCTTGAAAATCGGAAAAGTATAGAATGCTTAAATCACTTATTCCAAAATTTCTCTTCGTTCGGTGAATCTTTTTAATGAAAAGAGACTTTTATTAAAAGATTCTTTAATAAATAATTTTCGTACCTATGAGAGTTTGTGTTATGTGGCGTAGCTTATAAAAATTTCGGAGCAATTGGTGTTCCAAATGTTAACGGAGGAATTTTGTCTATTTTTTTTATCGAATATATAAATTTTTATAGTTTCATGCTGACTATTTTTTATACTTTTTACGATATTCTGGATTTCTGTGTAAAAACCGACACTTTGTTTATGTATATGTGGAATTGAGACAGGAAACAGTCTAACTCCAAGTTTAACTAATAGTAAAAGTGAATAAGCAATTCTAATCACGTTCAGAGTTCTAAGGACATTCGTATGATACCAGAAACTGGTGTTCTTATAACATGCGAAATTGTCTTTAGAACATGTCTTTAAAACACGCAAGACTTTCAAGGCGGATGTTTATAGAATGTACAAAATTTAAATCTTAACACTACAACTACTGGACCAGTCAAAATGACTGGTTTGTAATTTTTTCCTTCACAATTCCAGAAATTATAAAAGTATCTTCATTGGAAACCTTCGAATGGATTTCTTCATTGAAGCAGACATTGTAATAAAAATAGGACAAGGTCTGAATAGATATAGTCTTGTCATTATTACAAGACAATATACATCAGTCGCGTTTATTACTCGGTAGTTCTAGTGTTAAGGACATCCATGCGACTGAATGTTCCAACAACGTACGAAATCGAAATCTTGCGAACGTTTTAGGTATGTTCAAAATGGACATAGGGCATGGCGGACGTAAATTGGACATGAAACGGGCATTCTACGAACGTACGGTGTTATTTGGGTAGAATTAACCTCTTAGGCACGGGACTGTTTCCCTGTACGACAGAGCACCTTGGAATTAAGTTTTTGATAAATAAATTATAATTTTTCTTAAAGATATGATGCATATACTTTAACTCTAATAATTTACTTTAATAATTATTAATGCAATTGAGTGTGTTCGAGCCACTATAGTGACGTATCGTAATATAAGATGACATCCGGAAAGGCACTATAGTGGCGCATCGTGTCTAAGAGGTTAATATCGCGTTTATCACGAGTCGACAGTTCATTACAAAACAAAATGCTTCCTCGACGGGAAACACAAAGGTCATAAGAATTAGGGCGTTTCATTAAACTGTTGACTTCCATGAGAACTCTTGTCGTTGTAACGAGTTCATGTATAAACAGTAAATTAGATCGTAGTGGTTCGGTAAACGTTCGGCACTCGTCGAGAGAGTGATGGTTCTTTAAAGTTCTGCCAAATGAACTTACGGCCACCTCTGAAAGCAATGAATGTCTATCACGGCGAATTGTGGAGATAATCGTAGCACGCTACATACTTCTAAAGTGGTCTGATACAACACCGGATAATTTTACAACGGGTCGTTCAAGCGTTTTAATTAATGCCGCTACACATCACCGAGTAAACGCGTTACGGCCATTCGATGTTTACAGGAACGCAAACCCGACTACGGCCGGAAGATGCTTAAGCGAGTTTTAAACTATGCGATTGCCGTGGATCGTTTACACAAAATTGCGTAATTACCGCCGCGATTGCGCAACCGTATTACAGAGGTCGCGATAATGAAATGAATTTCTCGCATAAAAATCTCCAATGAAACTTCATCGTCCAAAAATGTATCAACTTTAGTCGCGCGTAACGTTGTTCGACAAAACATGGTAATGAAAATTCGGAGGATTGATGGACAGTATTACATTTATCAGTGTAAACTCCAAGAACATAGAAATAACTTCAAATATAACAGTATGAATCGAAATATTGCAATAATTATAATAATCACGGTAACACATTTCGTGAATATAGATATTTTTCTTTTTGTCATGTAATAAACATTTTCACGTTTTTAAGTAAACGAACGTAATAAATATACTGTGGATTTTTATGCAATTAGGAATTTCTTTCTAGAGTAATTTGAAGAGATTAAACATATCGTATCGATATTTTATAATTCCTTCAATCTTACTATTAACCCTTTGCACTCGAATGGCGACTCTAAAGCGCCACTAAAAATTGTCATACAATTATTTAAAGATATTTTACATCGCTAGGTCTACAGTTAAGAAATTAATAAAAATTTTAATGCTCTAAGTGCGAGTAACAGTTATTAATTTTATATACACGAAAGGAAATCAACTACGTATAACGGAGCTATTAGAGTTAAACATATAGTTTCGATTTTGGAGTGAAATTGCTTCGAGTGCAAAGGGTTAATCGATGTTACGTCGTAACAACATTTAGGTACACAAACAAATACACAAATTTTCCATAAATTTAATTTAGGCACCCGGTATATTCTAAGCCGAAGCATTTGTACATTTCCACTGTATTAAACCGCCAAAACCTCTCTGACATCCAGCATCTTGCAACCAGGCACGAGGAAAACCCACAGCAAGTACTTGCGACTGCGCCGCTCGAACAAGTTACCATCAACGTTGATTGGTGCGCTTTCCTGAACTACATTTACTATAAATACTGCACATTTTCTGCATTCCTAATGATGCAAAATTCAACCGTTATTGAAACAACTTCTAACATTCAATATGCATTCGCTCGTAACTGTACCTTTTAAGTGTTAAACTCGTACGCGAGGCTATCAAAGTGAGTCTTTATTTTCATACAAGTTTTGTGTTTTTATAAATTCATTCGCACCGTCTCTAAATATTCGAGTATTATTAAGTTAACGCCCTAAGTGCACGAATGAATTGAATTCGATAGAGCTAATACTTATTTGTTTCTACTTATTTTTCTTACAAAAGCGTTAAATCCGCTGTCTGCCAATAAGCATGATCACTGTTGAAGCTCGCCTCTCGAAACTAACAAAGCTAAAACATACAAATTTCGACCGTTTAG
>CM052099.1:2704399-2715813 GCA_028453745.1 Agapostemon virescens
CTCCACCGACGAGGGTGGTGCGAGAAGATCCACCACCTCCAGTCAACCAACGAATGTGGATGATTTTTCCCCCAAAAATGCACCTCGCAGGCCTCATGCGCCAAGTATAAAGGTAACGGTCCCAGAAACGCGCTAGCTTTTATCATATTCGAAACACTTCACTCAACCAAAACACACTCGACGTTCACCAGATCCGCGGTATAGATTCAATCATTCATATCATACAACCATCCCTCTGTTAAAGTTTGAAGTTTGTTAAAGTTTTGCTAAGATCAGAAAATATATTTATTTACTCAGTGCATAAAAATCAATTCAGTGTCTATCATCCTTACCTTTTTAAACGAATCGTAAGGAACCGCGTCTAGAGACTAAGATCGAAACGCGGAAAACAACTCTGGTATAATCTTTTGTATCCTGTTATGTTATGTCATATGTTAGTATATTCGACTTTATTCTAGTATATTGTGGTATATTGTACTATATTATTGTATATTCTGGATTATTATGGTGCATTCCTGTACATTCTAGACTGTTTTTGTATATCCTGGAGCATTCTTCTATATACTGGTTTGTTATGTCATATGTTGGTATATTCTGCTTTCTTCTAGAATATTCCGGTATATTCTAATATATTCTTGTATTATCAGGTATATTCTGATTTATTCTAGTATATTCTGGTATATTCTAGTATAACATGGTATTATCAACTATATTATGGAATATTCTAATACATACTAGTCAAATCTTGTATATCCTGGTGCAGTTTAGTATATTCTTGTATAGTCTGGTATGTTATGTCATATGTTAGTATATTCTGCTTTATTCTAGTATATATTTGGATTTTCTTTAATGTTATGATGCATTCTAGAACATTCTAGTCAGGTCTTGTACATCCTGGTACGTTTTATGATACTATCGGATATCCTGGTACACTCTAGTATATTCTTTTATATTCCGGTATATTATGTCATATGTTGGTATATTCTGCTTTCTTCTAGAATATTCCGGTATATTCTAATATATTCTTGTATTATCAGGTATATTCTGATTTATTCTAGTATATTCTGGTATATTCTAGTATAATATGGTATTATCAGCTATATTATGGAATATTCTAATACATTCTGGTCAAATCTTGTATATCCTGGTGCAGTCTAGTATATTCTTGTATAGTCTGCTATGTTATGTCATATGTTGGTATATTCTGCTTTATTCTACTATATGTTTGGATTTTTTTTAATGTTATGATGCATTCTAGAACATTCTAGTCAATTCTTGTACATCCTGGTACGTTTTATGATACTATCGGATATTCTGGTACACTCTAGTATATTCTTTTATATTCCGGTATGTTATGTCATATGTTGGTATATTTTGCTTTATACAAGAATATTTAGGTATATTCTAGTACAATCTAGTCAATTCTTGTATATCCTGCTGCATTGTAATGCATTCTTGTTCATTTTCGGATGCGGATCAGGTATTAGCGGGAAAGTCTCGTCCTATTGTCCCTCTGTTGGTGAGCGCAGAAGGTACAGCACCACAGATATTTGTTTATTTAGATATGTGTTCACAGCCTACTTTTTCTCCGAATACATCGTCATTTTTCTATCTAACAATTATTCATCGACTTATACAATTTCAACCCGCGCGTGTGAGTTACGCACGATTCACGAGACTTGATTGAAACGCTGTAAGGAGTGCTGCATTAAATCGTATAATTCGTTGGGCAATTTTCGAAAACAATACTCTGCGTTCATAAGGGTTACGATTATGAAGTTGTCAAGGGCGCTTCGCACATCGTTTTCAACGTGGAAACGTTTTTATAGGAACGCATCCGTTTTCTCGTAATTTTCTACTGTTGAAGCATTTATATCACGACTGATCGTTTTTGCAATTTTCATGTAAGCCGCAGAAGTTCAAACGGAAATGGAAAACGCCGTAAGAATTTGATTTCGTTCCCCGATCTCATTCGCGTACTGTCTTCAGATGTATCGTCGATGAAATATTCAGACTCGTCGGACGACCGTCCTAGTTCCTGCTCGAGAAAACAGAGACTTTCCCTCCTCTCTCTTTCTCTCTGAATCCATCTTCTCTTTCCCGGCACCAAATTTGTCCTCTCGCGGTTCGCTTGCTCGTTGAGAGGAGTCGCGACAGGTGAAGAGAAAGGCTGCGAAATAGCGAAATGTGTCAGCCAGCCGAACAGCCCCGTGAAATGCCTAGGACCGTCGGGAATGACAAGGGAAAATATTAAAAAGGGGAGCACTTTGACGCGGTTTCCTTTAAACATGAATCGATAGTCGGGTCTTAAGGGGATATTCCCGTTGGCATGGATCAGATATCGACGTCCTTTCATTACCATGCGATAGACCCTGTCGCTTTGCTACCTGCCGCGTAAGTCTCGAGTCGTAATTCGCCCCTCTAACCTTGTTAAACCAAAATTGGAGAGAATAGCGAGCGGGAACAAGCCAGTTGGCCGGCTCGACTTCGGGATTATACTGCCAGTCATGTTAGCGATTGCTAACTTGATTATTCTCAAGAAAATTCATGCTCGGTCACAGCGACAAATGTAAAAAGCAATTGTGTTAGATGTACAAAGTAAGATTTAGTTGGTACATTACGTTAGGCCATCCAATTAGCCTGCGCTGTTCACTGTTCTACTATCAAGGGGAAATATCTTTTTTTGTTTTGGTAAAAAAAATTCATTTTCTTACATGATCTTGTATTTTAACACATTGGTGACCGGTGACGAGCTAACTTGTCTTTTCATGCCCAAACGTTGTTGACCGATGACAAGTTAACACGTCATTGCACTTGCATTATCTATTTCAATTTATGAAACTTAGAGCGATATAGAATATTGCAAAAGCTTTGCGCAATATTTTAAAAGTTATATAAAAAATATGTCCAAAGTTTAATTTGATTTCATTCAGTATAAATAGAATTGATTGGAGTTTATTTAGAATGTTTTACTTTACTTCCAATTCAATTACAAAATAATAGCCGGTGACATGGCATAGTTTCTGTGTAAAATTGACAATCAGCAAAGTGTTAACTTTATAAAAATATCCCTGCAAAATTTGAAGTTAAAATTCGTGAGATTTCCATAGTTATAGATCTTTGAATCACGGGTATGTACAGTGAGTAACGAAAGTATTCGAACGGAAAGGATTCGGACGGATGAAAAGTTTGACGTTGAAAAAACATAAGTCATATTACGAATTACAAAATACCTTTATTTCTGTAATAACACATAAGTATCATGATTATACATGTTAAATTTGAAGTGTCTCTGATAACGTAAACAATACTTATAAAATGTTTCTTGGTAACGGCATCTAAATGAACGCCACAAAAGTATTCGAACGACTAAATTAATAGTAGATATTTTAAACAACTATACTGTTTTAATATTTTGTCGGACCACCGTGAGCGCTTATTATGGCTTGCAACCGTCGCTACATGCTATCAACCAAATTTTCAGTAATATCTTTTTTTATATTGTTCCAGACGTCCAAAATTCTGGTCTTTAATGCTTCCTTGGAATTAATACTATGTTTACTAAGTTGTTTGCCAATTTCTTCCCATAAGTGTTCTATGGGGTTAATGTCCGGACTTTGTGGGGGTGTTTCTAAAACGTGGGGTACGTTGTATATGATCCATTCTTTAACAATACGTGCGGTATGTTTTGGATCATTGTCCTGCTGAAAATGAAAATTGTCTACTACCC
Organism: Agapostemon virescens; assembly: GCA_028453745.1. NCBI lineage: Eukaryota > Metazoa > Arthropoda > Insecta > Hymenoptera > Halictidae > Agapostemon > Agapostemon virescens. Next base: position 2,708,130 of record CM052099.1, read on the forward strand.
CTAATTTTTCCGCACTTTGCTTCAAATTGTCTTTCAATATTTGCATATATTTATATTTATCTAATATTCCGTCGATAATGACGAGGTTTCCAACACCACTGGCCCCCATACATCCCCATACCATTATCGACCCACCCCCATGTTTCACGGTTGGTTGTAGATTTTTAAGATTCATCTCTCTATTTGCTTTTCTCCAAATTTTATGACATCCATCTGAGCCAAATATGTTAAATTTGCTCTCGTCCGAAAAAATTACGTGTTTCCAAAAGTCCTTATCCTTGTTGACATAATTTTTAGCGAAACTTAATCACTTCTGTTTATTGCATTTGCTAATAAATGGTTTCTTTCTAGGAATACGACCATGAAAATCATTTTTACGGAGAATTCTTCGACAAAGTTCAGGATGAACTTGTTTTCTGAAGCTATCAGCAACTTGTATAGCAAGTTTTGGTGCAGAAATTGTTGGGTCCTTTTTTATTTCACGCACAATTATATTCTCTTCCCTCTTCGTTGATTTCCTAGGCCGGCCAGAACGGACTTCATCCTGAAGGATTCCAGTGGTTTTTAACTTTTTTACTATGTAATAAATGGTAGATTTACTTTTCCCTAACAATTGTGCTATTTCGCCATAGCTCTTGCCTTCATTATGCCACTTAATTATCAATTTTCTATCAGTGATGCTTGTCTCCGATTTTTTTCGGTACATTATTAATATGAATTTTACAATCTTATTAACACTTGCAGCACTGAACAAGGGAAGTGTGTAACACCAATTGAGAAAGCCAATCTTTACTGTTTGTCAAATTCAAGGATTGTTTTGTACTACAAGTTTCGTCGTTCGAATACTTTCGTGACATCTGTTTACTCGACGTTACCAAGAAATCTTTCATAAGTAATGTTTACGTTGTCGGACACACTTCAAATTTAACATGTATAGTTATGACACTTATATATTACTATAGGAACAAGAGTATTTTGTAATTCGCAATATCACTTACATTTCTTAAGCGTCAAACTTTTCATTTCAGAGCGTTCGAATACTTTCGTGATTCACTGTATATATGTTGAATATTTCCGAAAATATTGATTATATGCAAATATGTTTCAGACGAAAGTTGTTCAATGCCGAGGGGAACTCTCCTTTTTTAAATGGAATGATACATATTTTTACCCACCATCAAATAGTGCGTTTTAAGGCAAATTCAATGACCTGTGACTCAAGGTCATTCAAGGTCAAACTTGCAGGGAAATGGGGAGAAGGTGTGACCGTTTTATTTGTACTTTAGTTCATGCCTTCGAACATTCACACCAAAACATAACATGTGTCAATGTCAACATTACTCAGGACAACATCAAAATCATTATCAATGAAATGAAAACAAACGTATTTACGTATTACTGTGCTCTTCTGCAAGATATTCAGTTTACTTTCATTACCATTCCTGCTAAGATATCCTTCGCTGAACGATAGTACATAAATATGTGGTGAAAATGGAAATGTATTAAGATTATTTTGATATGTTTATGGTACTAGGAGAATGTAGACAAAATTACAGAATGGCTGATAATTTGTATGCACAACGTTACCCAGATCGACCATCAAAATCGCATCAAAACGATCACACCTTTTCGCCATTTTCCTGCAAGTTTGACCTTGAGTCATAGGTCTTTGAATTCGTCTTAAAACGCACTATTTGATGGTGGATATAAAAACGTATCATTCCATTTAAAAAAAGAAAGTTGACCTTCACCTCACCTTGGAGTGTCCACCAGTCAAAATAAAAGTTCCACTACATGATGTACCCATCAGTATTGAATAACTTTCGTCTGATACATTTTTGCATATAATCAATATTTTCGGAGATATTCGACTGTAGTACTTTATAATTTCCACCCTGTATATTACCGCATTGGCGGTAATAGATCCGAAAATTCTTTATTAGATTCTGAGTCCGAAGATCATTCAGTAGTATTTACCTGATGAAGCATAAATATTATTGACAGTGACGATGAATTTAGTACCGAATCGTCAACGGATAACGAAAATTCAGGAACACGAAAGATTGTTTAAGAATCAGTATCCTAGACGAATAATAGTTACCATTGCCATTGAAAAGGAGATTTTTTTGAAGACCCCGAAGAACCCTACTCTTCTGTGACCCATTTTTGAAAACAATTTGACAGTGAAGTTATAAGCGATACAGTTGACTATACCAATACATATACACTGCAGTGTGATCCAACAAAGGGGTTCTAAAAACAAATTGTTCCCAATGCAACGTACATCTATGTTTAAGCTCAAGTGCAAACTGTTTTATGGAATTTCACGCTTAAGCTTTCATGCACAGAAGTGCAAACTATAATAAAATTGGTAAATTTCTTTTAATCTGCATATATAGGTTTGTAATTGTTGATTTTCCGTTGCATACATTTTTTTGTATTTAAGAAAAATTGCGTCCCATAGAGGGTCAACATTGTTACGGAAAGGATTCAAGTTTTGTAGTGTTTCTAGCATATTAACCTCTTAGGCACTATGCGCCACTAAGTGGCTTTCGCGGATGTCATCTTTCTGTATGACGCGCCACTATAGTGGCTTTCGCGAATGCCGGATTTCGCATGCTCAATTGTATTATTAACTGTTAAAGTAAATTGTTAAAGTCAACATACGTGGATCATATCTTTAAGAAGAATTATAATTTTATGATCAAACACTTCATTCCAATATACTCGTGTAGACAACAGCATTATCCGTCACACATTGCAGTGCTGTATCATTTACACGTAATTCGCGTTGAACTCTGCCGTATAGAGAAACAGCCCCATGCAAAATTAAGCCGTGCCTAAGAGGTTAATAACTAGCAATGGTATTGGAATGATGCTTAACAATAACAATAACGGTTTTAATTAGAACTCGGGTGAAAAAGTCACGATTTCTCTAAATATTATATTTTTTACTACAAGTATAAACAACGAAGTGTGTCAAGTTAATTTGACTATTTTTAAGAAAGCGTTGGGATTATGGACGTGACAATATCGTGACGGTCGTAGCGAACATTATGAGACGATACTAACACTCGTATTTATAGAATCCATTTGTTCGTACCCCAAATTAATTCAATTGTTGTTTATATTTATCATTTTGCATTTCAAATTAACTCTCTGCTTATTCCCCTTTTTGCAAGTCAAATTCTACCTTTCACATATTAAATTTACATTTTTATAAATTAAATTCACCATTTTGAAAATCAAATTAATTCTATACATGACTCGGAAGTGAATAAAATGTTGTTCTGTCGCATTTTTTTGTGATTATACTTTTCAATAATTTGCAAATTAATGAGTTCGATATTCAAAAAGACGAACAAGATCTGAAAAAGGGTTAATTTAATTAAGAAAAAAATTCGGCCCATAGCGGGTTAACTTCATATGTACAAAAAGAAATAAACTACGTACAATGGAGCTATTATAGGTAAAAATATTGTTTCGATTTTGGAATGGAATTGCTTCGAGTGCAAAGGATTAAAATGCTAATTCCTAAGTATTTTCAGTAACCGTCGAGAAGAGCTTCCTTGATTATTTTGTGTTATTTAAAAGCTACAAGTAATATCTGTAATATCATTAATAACAATAATAATTCTCGATGATATTTCAAAAAGGGAAGCATGTTTCAAGATTAACGAGGAAGAAGTAATAAAATAATGAACCTACGAGGTGCAGCAAATCATATAAATCAGACAAAACACCATTTTGCACTATTCATGTCAGAGTACTATAAAACGAACAGCATTTGTAGATATGTTCGATGCCTAATGAAATCCTCTTCGCCAGAGCAGACGCATTTAGCAGGTTTCACAATGACTCGTAGAAAACAATTAAACGTAGCTTTAAATGCTTCGGAGGCGTGGTTTCGAGAAGTAACGTTTCCAGTACGAATGCCCGCTCGTAATTCTTATATAGCAGTGAAGAAATAAGGCTTCGAATAGCGATGAACAATGGGACAAAAAAGTTTGATGGCGATTAGAAATCGGTTTTCGTAAGATACCGACTTATATCGGTTTCAATATTTCAAAACCAATATTAGATCGGTTTTATAAATGTTATTTCGAATTTTGGGTTTTGACTATGCATTTTGGTTGTATTTCAAATTTATGGTTTTGCGTGTACACAATATACATATAAAGTAATGAGCATATCCGAACCAATAACCACAAACTTTGTACAAATCAAATTTGTTAGGAATTGCTAGGAATACAGAAGAATAACGAAAAATCAACATTATAATTATTTTTATCACGGTTAGAAGTAACATAATAAATTTTTTCAATAATTAATGTCACCTCGTTTAGCAATGACAAAGACAATATTGATTGACTCTAGCACTTTGGTATGTTTACAAAATGTTATTATACATTTCAGCACTCAGTTCCTCGCAATCAGTCAAGTGAAAAAGCACGCAAGTGAAGTAAGAATAAATATGAAGTAAATTACACCAAATTGATTGAAATAAATTATTTCTCTTTAGACGTATTCTCGATTTCTATATCTACTCACTGCAAAGCATTGATCGAAACTTTTAGTCAAAACCGAAGATAATAACTGTCGTAATTCACGGTGTTGTAAATGAATACGCGTTCGTTGGGTAGAAAGAAAGATTTGCTTTAATTCTAATATTTACAACAACCTTTGTCGCCGGCCGAATTAACTTTGGGCGACTAATTAGATAATCTCGGAACAGTGAACTCGGTGCGGGTTAACAAGAAACGATGCGTTATGTCGCGTACAATAATAACGATTGATGCTCGTTTGTAGCAAGTTGATACGTTTGTAAGACGTATATATGCGCGTATAAAAGACGAGACTTTGTAACTAATGCGAACTGTGTGAAGACGCTGCGTGCGTATAATGAGACGTGATGACAAAGACAAGACGTGCGTATAAACGTGCGATAAAGAATGAGACTTCTCCGTAAAGAAGACTAAGACGTGCCTGTTTCGTTTCGAATAAGACGTGATAGTTGAAACGTATGCGTGAAGTAAGACGTGCGATGTAAAAGACATGACAATAAGACGCGCAAAGACCTTCGTGCGTAAAGTAAAACGATAAAAGAGAAGACGAATAAAGACGAGCGCGTTTCTGGGACCGTCACCTTTATACTTGGCGCATGAGGCCTGCGAGGTGCGTTTTTGGGGGAAAAATCATCCCCATTCGTTGGTTGACTGGAGGTGGTGGATCTTCTCGCACCACCCTCGTCGGTGGAGGAGGAAGTCTCCATTTCCAGTCGACCTTGAAAGTTCCCGTTGGAACTTTCCGTAATTCGAGGGGTTGACGAGTTCCCAGAATTCGCTAATTAATTTTTGGCCCGTGTGGCCTGGGTTCGTGTTTTATTGCACCCTTGCGCCTGAGTCCGCTGACAAAGGCCCAAGAGGGTTACAATTTGCTATGTGCGTATGAAAGGCCCCAAGTGTCCGGCACGTCCGACTCAAGGCGTCCGTTGTCTTGGTCGTCGCTTATGCAGGCACTTGGTGTAATTGTGTCCTTTGTAAAGGATTCGAATGGTCGACACGTTCGGCTGGTCTAATGATGCCTGGGCCGCCGCGTATGACGACCTGGCCTGCGCGTATTCCAATTCCGTCGGACCCTCGCCGTACCTCGTGAACGGTACCTGGTCGAGAAACGCCCGGAATGAATTTATTGCCCCTTTTCCAATGCCAGTGCTCGAACTATCGAATGCCTTTGATGCAGCACTCGCTGATTAGCATTACTTCCAATTATTACGAAGTAGGCTAAAAATCGGAAAAGGGACCCTTTCGGGGGCAATATCGTAGCCGATTCTCGTGTCGGCCTGCGTGTATTGTTTGCGCGTTTTCTAAAGATTAAAGAATTCTAAAGACTAACGATTTCTAAAGATTGAACATATCGCAAGACTATAGATTTCTTAATGCGCGAGACGGGAGGGTAAGCGGACCCTTTCTCGAAATCGAACAATAACGTACCGAGACACCAAATGAAACTGCGATAAATGCTCCGAACGTCGTGTCAATTATATATTGACGTGTCAATCATATGAATTTTGTAACACTGTACAAGTTGAGCACCCGGTATGTTCATACAAGCTAGCGCATTGGAAATCCCCAGCAATAAACCACCCTTACGTCCAACATCTTGCGACCAGACGCAACGGCCAAATCGAACGTTTACCTGCGATCGCGCCGTTTGACCAAACCACCACCGACTCTGATAGGTGTGCTTACATGAACCGTTTTCTGTATAAATACTGCACACTTTTCACAGTCTAGGCGATTCACATTTCAAACATCACTGAAACAACTTCAACACAACTAAACCGCTCGTTTGTAAATCCGTATTATTTTCATAAGAAAAACCAGTACGTCGGAATTATTAACTCCTTAACTTGTACGCCCGAGTTAATTCGAGCGCGCTAAATAGGCCAAACTGTGCACACTCGAGATAATTCGAGCGACGTTGTATTTTATGCTGTTATAATTTTTCACACTCGAATATAATCGAGAATTGAAAATAACAATGTGAAAGCAAAGAAAAAAAATCGTTTTATTGATATTTATCATTTACATGGGATTGTAAGCTATAACACTTATTTATTCAAGAATAAAATATAGCCTTTTTCCATGGAACAAAAGTGCAGTATATCAAAATTCCCCACCAAAAGAGGTAACAAATGGAAACCATTGAGGATGTGGATTTGGTTGGATATTGCTTATCTACTTCCAATCAAGAAATATAAAAAAGTCGATGTACAGTCCGCGACAATAGAATAGCACACCCCGTAAAATTTGTTAATTCTTATTTATTAAAGTATAAAAATATAATTTTGAATATGTAGACAGGTACACATAAGTGTTGAACACCAAATAGCGCTAAGTTTCTATATACAAGGATGGTTCTTTTTGTTTCATCTGCAAAAATGTATATATCTTGATAAACCGGTGCGACAAAATAATAGCACATTATTGCAATTAATTAACATTTATGCATACATACGAAGGGAACTCAATATTTAATATTTTGTAGATCCTCCAGAGTTTTTTATAACCGAAATTATTCGCTTTGGAATCGACTTGAATAATTTTTTAATCCTTTTCTGCTTCATTCGTTCCCATTCGAGTGCAATGCACTCTTTTAATTAGTTTACGTTATTAAACTGTTTCCCTTTAGCATAAACTGTTCTAGCAAGGTCTCCCCAACAGTTTTATATAATATTCAAGTCAAGGGAACGAGCTGCCCATTGCAAGACTTGAATATATTCCGTCTCGAAGAATGCTTTCACAACCTTTGCGGTGTGAACCGCTGCATTATCCTGCTGGAATATGTGTTTTTTCCGGAAATACTGGTTGCGTGTGTGGTTATTTGTTCACGGATTAACATTAGATATTTCACGCTGTTCATTTTTCCACTGATAAAATTAATATCCGTCTTTCCATGGTAGCCGATACCGGCCCACACCATGACTCCTCCGCCACCCATCTGACGACGCATCAAAAACATTTTTTGTTTACGTAAATCGTGGTAATAATAACTCCACCCGTCAGGTCCACCGAGATTAAACTTCTTTTCGTCGATGAACATGACTTTTCTCCACTTCTTCTTCCAGTGAGCATGTTGCTCTGCGAACTACAGCCTTGCCTTCTTATGCGCTTCGATTAGA